>LPNX010061308.1:41227-48727 GCA_001517045.1 Pseudotsuga menziesii
TCCAAACGTCATTGTACTGAAACTGTCAGCGGCTATGACCTTTTCTCGTTACAAGAAATTTAGGATAGGCACGCCAAACCGGTTACAGCTTCGTGCACCCCACTACTTCTCCCGAAACTATAAAATCTCATACCCACAACAACTGATCAATGGATTCAACGCTGTCTCCAGTATTTCTTCAGCACGTACGATTTGCATTCAACCTTCGTTTCTTCCGATTTATCGACTTGATCTTCCATTAATTAATCCATTTCGGAGTGGTTTTGATCTGTAAGTATACGTTCCAGGATAAACAGGTGATCGTTTTCTGATTCTTGCTGATGGTGATCTTTCATCTTTTATAGAAATCTTTGGAGCTACACGTGTTAGAAGCTCGGCTCATTCAACTTTTCGCAGCTCAAATCCAATTCGATTTGATAGATAGAAAGAAACCCCGACAGCAAATACAAAAATTCGGGAAAAATAAGTCCCGAGTAAGGGTTTCATCTTGAAGAAGAGGTAGAGCAATGGGATTGCTGGCTTCCTGTGCGAGGGCACCTGATTACGAGACTGCTAGAGAGTACTGCATCCGAGTACAGCAATTGAACGGGCTTGCCTATCAATTTGTGGTGCCGGTGAGAGTAAAAGACCTCCTGCTCCGCCATCCCAATCATTTTATTTGTAGCTCCCGCGGTCTCCAGGCCTGCAACCCCCGCCCGCTTCAACCAGAAGAGGAGCTCAGGAAGGGCGATCTTTACTTCCTTCTGCCTTTCTCCGCACTACATACCCAAGATTGGTTATCTCTGGCTTCGCAACTCATCTCCCTTTCAAAGAAATTGAAAGTTGCGCATGGTGGGTCGGTATATCCTTTGGAAACTGAAAACGATGACAGTAATCAATTGACGAATTCGGGGGAGTGTGTGGAAAGACTGCTGGCGGAAGCCCGGCAATCCGGGGATAGTGGTGAGCTGAAGCCCAAAGTAATGGGGATTTGTGACACTCCTGAGTTGCGAATAGCTTACGGGCAGTATGTTAGATCTAAAAGCAGGTCATGGAGACCAGGCCTTTGTACAATCGATGAGAGTTGCTTCATTGAGCCTCTGTTGTTGTAGTATATGATGATTCAAATTCTTTTCAATGATCAAAATTCCTTTGAATTCTAATTCATTGGGTCGTCGTGTAGTTATTGAATTAAGTAATGCATAGCTGTTAAATTATCTTGTTGATCCTACTCTCGTTTTATTCTGGTTGTTTTTACTATCATATTGCAAAATAAAAATTCTGGTTGTTTTCACTCAATCATATTGCAATATGAAAATAGCATAAAATAAGTTTTCTGTAAATGTACTTATTATGAGCGTAGATCCAAATCCTAGGCTCTATTAAGCATTGAGAGGGATCAAACTCTCTAGGTGCAAATATTTCCAGGTATTAATACACCATTAGAACCAATCAATGTAGCTACTAATTTATGCATTAATATTAATACACCATACATGAAACCTAATGAAATTATGTTACTAATTAAAAAACTGAGTTTACAAGTTAATGAAATGTTCATGAAATTCTGTTACTCAAATTCAATATATTTTCAAATATGACATTTTCAATTTGATTATATTTACAATTATAATTAAAAAAAATATTTTAAACATATTTTAAAAAAATGTGATTTTAAAACTTTTTTATTATTTAAATTATTAGAACTTAATAACTATTAAAACATTATAATTATTAAAACATTAAATTTCTTAAAACATTATAATATTTCATAAATAGACTATATTTTCAATTATATTTTAAAAACCTTATTTTTAAGAACATTTTTACTATTCAAATTATCAAAATATTATATCTATTAAAACATTATAATATTATATTATTCCATAAATTAGCTATATTTTCAATTATATCTTAAAACCCATATTTAAAATATAATTGAAAAAAAACTTATTACATTTCTTTAAATATTGTTTAATATTATAAATAATTAACTTTTAAAAAACCATATTTTAATAGTTCTATTTCATAGTCCCATAATTTAAAAACCCTTATTTAAAACCTTGCAATATTATCCTAAATGAAAACATTAAATAGTTTCAAACCTAAAGATTACATACATTTTAATACTATCCTAAATATAACTTCAAGTGAGATCTAGGATCATGTTAATATGGTTCTCACTTACTGAATAAATTAAAGTACATTAGTATTCAAAACATCTACCTCATACATGGTTTTAAAACTATGTGTAAGACTCTCCTAAACCGTATACAATAAAACCATGGGTTGTTTAGGAGGCTTTGCACATGGTTTTAAAACCATTTGCAAGGCTCTCCTAAACCATGTATAATAAAATCATGGGTTGTTTAGGATGCCTTGCACATGGTTTTAAAACCATTTGTAAGGCCCTACTAAACCATGTACAATAAAACCATGGGTTGTTTAGAAGGCCTTGCACATGGTTTCAACATTTTTTTTGCTCATAATTAATTATTATTTTGTTAGGTATGGACATTACAACATATCCCTATATTGGGCTGTTTGTATGGCCACATTGCTTTTCGGAGATAATTAAAAAAATTATTTTTTATTATTAGTTTTAATTTTGTGTAGGCCAACATGCTAGGTATAAAATTTATTAGAGCATCACATACAAAAGTGATATTTGTTTTAAGGTTATTTCAGATTATCTTAATTTGTTTTAAGGGTATTCCAGATTATCATAATTTTTTTTACGGTGAAGTATCTACCTGTCACGTAAAGGTAAAAGTATTACTTCTTAATTCAAATAATATGGTCAACATTTTCTTTTTATAAATTGGTTTATATTTACTTTCAAATGCAACCGATCTTCATTTTTGCATTAAAACTACAACAATGTCTTGAGCCTTGAAGCATCCCATTCTACAATAAAGAGTTAAGTTAATTAAGGTGTGCTAATAAAGGAGTTGTACACATAGACTATCTCTAAGATTTCATAATTATTTTCTTGTTTCTTGAGTCCACATTGGCTTATACAAGTATTTGTGCATGACTTTATACTCAAAACGATAATTGTAGCCATATAAAGTTATATTTTTGTATAAAAAACAATCCTTGGATTGAAATGTGGCATTACCATTGGAAACTTTTTTGGTCAAGACTATAACTTTTTTGAAAGTCTTGTTGATGCCATTCCAATCAAAACTGTAAATTGACCCTCAAAGTGAAAATGGGTGTTAGTGGTAGCACATCTCTTTTTTTGGGAGATAAAATTACATATTGTTTGAAACCCTAACCTTAACCAATGTCACTACAATCAAAACCCTAATTGAAACCCAAATCAAAATGTTGTGCTACTATGACACCTCTACTTTCTCCCAAGACTAAAATTAAACGTCTATTTCACTAAACTTGTACATATTCTAGTTCAAGTCACTTTCAAGACAGGTCAAAAACAACCTTTCTAAACCCCAAAGTCAAGGTTTCTCAAGTGCAATATCTAGTTCCAAAAGTTCCAATTACAAGTTCCAAAAGTATATTTTTGCATTTGATATTGTCAATTTTTGAATTGGTTTTTGCACTTTTCCAATATGATAAATATGATAATTTAGAACATGTTTTTTTCACTTTTGAAATGATGCTTTTGACACTTCCAAACCTTAAGTTTGTGATTTTGAAAACCAATTTTGGCATCTCCAAGTTCCGATTTTGCACTTTTAAAACCCAAGCTCAACATTTTATTATAATCACAAAGTTGAATATACAAAAAACCACCGAGTTTATTTACGACAAACAAAATTCAACTTTATTATTTCACAAACTAGTTTCATATATTTTACAATTGTAATGACATCACTGATACCATTTTGGTGCAATGAGTAAGACCATCATTGGTCTAACAAGAATGTGTCATTGACATGGTGACAAGTAAAATTATTACTTATAATACAACTCATTTCGTCATTACAACCATGTTTTTCTTTCGAACCATTTACAATAACTATATTTCTAGCATCGTAACCATGGATCAAAACATCTCAAACATTTTTTAATTGTTTGAAAAATACATAAAGATTCCCATTACTTTCATAACCCTCCGAGAAAACTCATATTATGTTAATATAAATTTAAATGATTCCTTTTTTAATCCAAAAGTTTCTAATATTGTTGGAAAAAAATTATCCACGCTATTCTATTGTGTGAATGTCCATATAGCCAATGCAAATATATTAAAGTAATTTTCAAAGAATTTCCTATACCTTGAACGCACAAAATAACTTATTGTGGTTGTTTCAATATATGATGTTTGTGACGATATGATATTTGTGTTTTTTATTTATTTATTACATACAACAAAACTCTATTGAAATAAAAAATAATCAATGATTTATCAGCACCTAATCTTTTAGGATTTGCATGGCCAAATTTGCTTCATTGACATCACCTTTAGTTGACAAAATTCCAACATAGAATTTTGCAAGACATAGTTCCAAAAATTGTATGATATTTGTTCATGATTTATATAATATTACGTTGTATTTAAAGTCATATTCTTAACTAGTACTTTCATTAACCATTTTTCCTTTTCTTTTTTGGCGACCTTTTTTTTAAATAGAAAACCTTCCATGCTAAATATTAAAATGTTTTTTATGGGATCTACACAAAAATAATGCATGAATGTCTTATATTCCGTAATATATATACCCAAATCGGGTAGAAAACAATCATTATCTGATGCTCCTAGGTGACGATCACAAGGAACCACTTTTGTAAAGTTCGAATACAGATAAAGAATTGTTGCATAACCTATCATATGCCAAAAAAGAGACATTTTCTCTATAAGATTATCCTTGATATATCCATACATTCGCCTTGGAAAACTTATTAAGGTATAAAATTTAAGATAATATTTTATTGAGCAATTTCATAACACAATCAACAATTTGTAGGGATAGGTTGTTATGAATTTTTTTTTTAATGTGATAGGCATCATTGGTAACATTTCCTTTCATGTGTTGGGTGGCTCGCCGTATTGTATCCATTTCGTCCTTTAACAACTTGATCAATGAAATGAGTGTTTGCAAATTCCTTGTTTGACAAATTTTGGTGTTGGCATAAGTTGTTATAATGTTTTGGAGAAATTTTTGTGTGAAATACAAGATGTCTGATGAAAATATCTTGAATGAACGAGATGTATGCATCAAAATGGTATATTTTCCATCAAATATATAGAAATCCAATGTATGCAATTAATGTCTTCTTCACTTGTAGAAGAATATCCATACCCGATCATAGTATCGAAAGGTAGAAGAATAACATCTTTGAATGTTGTTGTAATAGTTTCCATGACATCATCATAAACCTTTCAATATTGAAGATGTGGGGATGATATAATACATCTTGTTACATCACTAGAATAAACTTTCTCATTGAATAAAAAGTATTTGACGTGTTCTTATTAAATGTCTTAGAGCTATGGAAGTTCTTATTGGCTTTCTGCAACATTGTTTTAGAAAGACTTGATTTGAGTGTTTTGAAAGAATATTTGATCACATCCTTATCAATCTTGTTGAGAAAGGATCTTCGACGGTACAGAAGAATTTTTTCATGCCCAAAATTTGTCTGTTTTTTTTTAATCTTTTGGCATGTACTAAAGGGTGAGTGCACAAAGTTGAGGGTCTCTTTTGGCGCATTAGATGCAATACAAAACTGAAAAAATAGACATCCATCAACTTGCATGGATATTTTGAGACAATTACACAATGAATCTTGCGATGAGTAAAAAACAAGAAATGTAGGAAATTGAATGACCTTTCCAAATATATAATTTTTTTCTATTGAAAATGTTGTTAACTATCTAAAGTTAGATATTTTTTAACGGGCACTTTTTATTTTTGGGACAAATTATAATGTATATGTTTCTGTGGGTGCAGCATCTGAGTGTTTAAATGATGGAATTAACTTACGAAAACCGGTATACATATAGAGAACATATAGTACTAGTGCACGACTATTTTTCCAATAATAAAATAATATTTTTAATTTTTTATTTAATTATCTAAGAGATCAAACCTCAAAAATGGTACGTTAATTGTGGGTGCAACGTTTGAATGTCTTCATGCAATTATTTGGAAATGGATTTTTTATAGCATGTATAGGTTGGTGTTCTTTAGTGCACCATACAATTTTTTTTTAAATGGTTGAGAAACGAAAGAGATATGGACGAAACACTAACAATGTGTTTTTTGATTTGAGGAGCGATGACAGAAGATAAATAAGAAAAAAATAGAAAAAATTATGTATTCTTTTTAAAATTTACATATTTAAAATTTGCAAAAAAACCATATCTGTTTCTAAAATCTCATAAAAATTGGAGGTGTGCAGCATAATCAGACAAACCGCTAAACACAAGCATATTGAAAATTTGGATATAATGCTAAATTAGCCATGGTTTATCATACTCCAAGGCATAGGCATGTTGAATTCGAAGCAAAGTACGAAGCAAAAACATAGGCATAAGAATTCCATGAAAGCATGGGTGGAGGCTCGGCCTTATCATTTGAAGGGAATAAACTTTTGAATTTAAACAAAATGGGAGCGTGTTTTAGTGAAGCAAAACGGAAGCACATTTTAGCTAAGCAAAACGAGAGCGCATTTTAGCTAATCAAAACGGGAGTGCGTTTTAGTTAAGAAAAATGAGAGCACATTTTTAAAAACTACAATGAGTGCTTGTTTTCTCAATTATACCAATCCTTTTATTATTTTATGTCCCCCCCCTGACTCCCCTCTTCCCCCTAACTCATACTAACCCCCACTCCTCTCTCTTCCTAACACCCCACCTCCCTAAACCTCCCTCCCCCCCTCTCTCACACACACACGCATCCCCCTAGCACCTCTCTCTCACTCCTAACACCTAAAACGTCTCTCTCCACTCTTTATTGCTCCCCAACTCATCCAAATACACTTAGCCCCCAGCCCCTATCTATTCCCCAACCCTCTCTGTCTCACACACATAGACAACTACATCATACATCCACAAGTCACCCCCTACGACTAACATTCCCCTTCTTCCCCCCAATTCTTATCAATACCCCATCCTCCTCTCCCTATCTCTAACTCCCCTCCTCCTCCTACCTCTCTCCCCCCTACATCGACATCATCGACATCATCATCATCATCGTCGTCGTCGTCGTCGTCATCGTCGTCGTCGTCATCATCATCATCGTCATCATCATCACCATTGTCATCATCATCATCACCATCGTGATCATCGATCATCATTGTCATCATCATCATCATTGTTGTCATCATCATCATCATCATCATCCTCAACATCATCTTCATCATCGTAGACATCATCCTCATCACCATATTCATAATCATAATCTTCGTCGTCATCATCATCATCGCCATCATCATCACCATCGTCATCAACCTCATCCTCATCATCATCATCATAAACATCTTCATCATCATCATCACCACCACCACCACCACCACCACCACCACCATCATCATCATCAACATCATCAACAT
>LPNX010061308.1:51227-58177 GCA_001517045.1 Pseudotsuga menziesii
GGTGAGATACAATACAGTCCCGACATTTTTTTATAATAAAATCATTGTTTTTTAATGTAAAATTACATTTAGTATTTTATATTTGATTTATAAAGTTAAGGATTAAGATTTATTATTTTATTTATATAATATATTAGCTTAAGAAAAATATATATAATTAAAACTACTATTATGTCATTAAGATGAGCTAAACACATATCAAATATATAATTGAAGTAATATAATAGTTAGTTCAAAACTAAAAGAAGAGTTCATATAGATTAGTTTCTTTTTAAAATTAATAACTGTGTAACACATAGATTCCTAATTTATTTTTTATTTTTTAAAGGAAGTATCATAGAGCAAAGTTTCGCAGGTTAAATATTTATGAAAATAAATTTATTTCAAAACTTTACCAACTATAAATATGGGAGATATTTCAACTTTTTAGGTTTTATGCTAGTTTTAATAGTTGAAATACAAAATCTCATTGCTAAAACTAAGAGTGCAATACAATATGCATCATTTATGCAATACAATATGCATCATTTATGTTATAAGATAATTTATTTTTATAACTAAAAATAAATTTCAATAAAGATGACTATATAAAAAAAACAAATTAATTTTATGAAAAAAATTTAAAATAATTAAACAAGTCATTCTTATTTTTATAATTAACAAATTTCAATATATTTGTTGACATTGTTGTCAATATTAAAAAAACAATTACATAATATTATTCAAAATCTATATCTTTTGAAATACATTTATCTTCCAAAATTTAAAAATATATATTAATATGCATTTTAAAGTTTCTCTAAAAAAAACTATTATTCCCCTAAATCTTATTAATCATGAGAACACAAGTCTTATTAATCATTAGAACACGCATGTTATTACCCTTCCCACTCTTGTATTTTGTTCATAAAAATTACAAAAGTATTGTTATCGAGCATCACCCTTTGAATATTGTAGATAGATGTTTAGCTAATGTATAGGATCTAATGCTAATATTAATGAGTGGAGACCGCGTTATTTGGTATTTCTAATTATAGGTTATCCATTTCAATAGTGACTATGAGGTTGGAAAAGTATAATATTATTTTATTTTATTTTTATATTTATTTTAATTTTATTAATTATAAATTTAATGAGTTCAAAATCTTTAATATATATATTTCAAGGAAAAAAAGCTTGTAATTATATTGATCCAAATAAGAGTCTTTATATAGTATGTATGCCTTGCATATCGTCGACAACAAAATCAAAGATGTCTCTAAAAATCTTGGTCATTATATTGTCCATGAATTGTTGATGCGCTGAAATATGTCAAGGTTGTAACACTCTCCTTGAATCCCACATAGAGCTGAGTATGTGACAAAATGAACTGCTTGAAACTCTTCATCGAAACTGGGAGACAAACAGAATGCGAAAAACTGTTGAAGTAGTCAGATTGTTCAAGAGGTAATTTCTGCAGGAAGTGATTCTATGAATGGCCCGTGAAAAAACTCATACACTTTAGCATCCTTATTTTCAAATAATTTCCAAGTATCGAGTTCCATCTTCAACCCTTCTTTAGATAGACGGTCTACAGTAGTGTTTCTTTCCGTGTAAACATTACGACATGAAATGTGATCAAAATTTGTCCAGAGTCTTTTCACCTCTTCAAAAAGTGAAATGAGAGCAAGATTTCTACAATACTGAACTTTGCTCACCCAATTGATAATTATAAGTGAATCCCCAAAAATCTGAATCTTTTAGCAGTCTTTTCCAAGGGCGAAGAAGAGAAGGAGTTTCAGAGCCATAAGCTTTGCATAATTATTTGTGCATGTTCCAAGTCCCATTTGGATTTGAAAGTGACGGTTTTGGTTTAGAAAAAGAGTGGCACCACCCCCACATTTGTGGTCTTGTGAGGCTCCATTAATGAAAGCCCAAGGCATAGAAGGATCCAGTCTATTCCTCTATGACTATTCTTAAAATCATTGCATCTTTGGTTTGAGGGTAGTAAGAAAGGATTCCAAGGCCATGTTTTGCTATAGCTTCATGTGACGAGGATTTGTCTTGGAATATTGCTACTTATTTCGAGCTATCCAAACGCCCCAAGTATGGACTAGGGGAGGATCTTTGAGATGGATTAGATGAGGGGAGGTGGACCAAGTTTTCCATGCATCTTCAAAGGATTGTCCGGTCCAGTCGATTCTTTGATTCATCATAGCTTGTGAGTGTGACCAGACCTGAGATGTAAAGGAGCAATGGAGGAAGAGATGATTGGCAATTTCAGTTTCTTCGTTATTTATGCAGGGGATACACCAGCCCGGTCCTTCTAGATATCTTTTCTGCATTCTATCCCACGTTGGAGTTTTGTTAGCGAGGGCACACCACATGATTTTTTTTTCTTTTAGACAGCATTTAAGTTTCCAGATTCCTGGTTGCCACCATTTCAGTTCAGTTTGGAAGGTGGTTATATATGATGATGGTTTCAACATCCATTAAGACTAATTTGTTTTTATCCAACCTTAAGAGAAAAGACAATTAAAAAAAATGATTTGTATTCAAATATTATTCATATGCTCAAAAAAGATTAAAGACGCGAGGAATTGGAAGATTAGAGAGGTTAATATTAGAGAAAAGATTATGAAACTAAGATCTAATGTAAAAAACCAAAATATATACTTTAAAATTTTTTATAATATTTAATTAACTAAAAAACAAAAAAAACAAAAGAATTGGAACTCTTGATGCAAGCTCCTTCCTCCCTAAGCATGGTGATTATTTCTAGTTTCAATAATTTACCATTGTAGGACACTCTCACCATCATGGATGAAATTAGGTATGAGATGCATTAGGATACAATGTTCTTTGCTTTTATTCCAACTCCAAATGTGACTTTGATAGGCTAGGTTAGAGGTAATATCACAACAATTTTCTCTATTTATTGTTTCAACTTGGATGAAGCATGTTTAGTTGCTTTAAAATTTGGGTTTGTTCCAACAATTTGAAAGAGGTTTTTAGAAACTCCCCTACCAACATGGTGGATTGCACTAGGAGTGGCTAATAAGCTAGTAGCTAGGGTTGTAAATACTCCCACTTCCCATGCGTGGTACAAGAGGCAGGGGCTTCGAACTCATGCCACCACAACAAACTTCTTGTTGGAATCAAACATGCAATTGGGGTAAAAAATAAGCTAGAAGTTAATTAGGACAATGAGATTTGCAAGGATGCTAATATTGGGGTCATAGATGTGTCATGTGGATACCTTTAGAACTCGCGACTCCAAATAGCTTTAGACAACCGTTCTTTATTGGAATAACAAATAGAAGTTGGGCAAGGTCTTAATGAATCACGAGGAGGAAAAAAAGAAAATCCTGCTACATATGGATGAAATGTAGCTATAGATGATGACAATCCATGATAAAATCTATATAATAGCCAAAGCTACAATTGGGTTTGAGTTCATGAGTTTGAAATGTCGTCCTAGGGCTCAACCTCCTCCATCTTTCCAAGAGGTGTCTATCATCTCCATCACTAATGATGAAGGCCAAGCTACCTAGTTCTCTTAGGATTCATTTTCAATTTTTTTTATCATAAGCATAACATAAGTATCCTAATTCAGGTTCATAGAATTTCCACATCGGTATCCTGATTCAAATTCATAGAATAGCTATAAAGAATGATTTTTTTTTTGGGTTTAAAAAGATCAACATGTTAAACAATGGCAGCAAACCTCAATAAAAACATTTTGTTTTATGGTTGGTAAGGTTTCCATTGGGAAGGTGGACTAGCCAAACAAATAATCCTATAATTTTTTAGTTTAATATAATATATTAATTTAGAAAATATTATTCTATATTGATATAAATAAATAATATAATAAAAATTTGGCACATCATTTGAACTTAATCATAAGTCAATATATGTAACATAGATTTACGCCATTGAACGGGCGTATAATATATATAGGGCATATTATTTTGACTTAATCTACAAGGCCATTGAACGGGCATATATATATATATGTCGGGCACATTATTTTGATTTAATCATCGCATTGAAACTATCAGCGGCGATGGCCTTTTCTCATTACAAGAAATTTATGATAGGCACGCCAAACTGGTTACAGCTTCGTGCACGCCAAACTATAAAAACTCATACCCACAACAAACTGATCAATGGATTCAAATCTCAATGCTGTCTCCAATATTTCTTAAGCACGTACGATTTGCATTCAACCTTCGTTTCTTCCGATTTATCGACTTGATCTTACATCAATACATTTCGATCACCGGTCTTGCGTAGTGTTTTCGATCTGAAAGTATACGGTCCAGGATAAACAGGTGATCGTTTTCTGATTCTTGCTGATGGTGCTCTTTCATCTTTTATAGAAATCTTTGGAGCTACATGTGTTAGAAGTTCGGCTCATTCAACTTTTGGCAGCTCAAATCCAATTGGATTTGATAGATACAAAGAAACCCCGACAGCAAATACAAAAAAAAGGAAAAAATTACTCCAGATTTAGGGTTTCATCTTGAAAAAGAAGCTCTATAGTGATGGGATTGCTGGCTTCCTGTGCGAGGGCACCTGATCACGAGATTGCTAGAGGCAGCATCCGAGTACTGCAATTGAACGGGCTTGCCTATGAATTTGTGGTGCCGATGAGAGTAAAATACCTCCTGCTCCGCCATCCCAATCATTTTATTTGCAGCTCTCGTGGTCTCCAGGTCTGTGACCCCCACCCGCTTCCACCAGAAGAGGAGCTTAGGAGGGGCGGTCTTTACTTTCTTCTGCCTTTCTCAGCACTACAAACCCAAGATTGGTTATCTCTGGCTTCGCAGCTGATCTCCATTTCAAAGAAATTGAAAGTTGCGCATGGCGGGTCGGTATATCCTTTGGAAATTGAAAACGACGACAGTAATCAGATGAGAAATTCGGGGGAGTGTGTGGAAAGACCGCTGGCGGAAGCCCAGCAATACGGGGATAGTGGTGAGCTGAAGCCCAAAGTAATGGGGATTTGTGACACTCCTGAGTTGCGAATGGCTTACAGGCAGTATTTTCGATCTAAAAGCAGTTCATGGAGACCAGGACTGTGTTCAATTGATGAGAGTTGCTTCATTGAGCCTCTCTTGTTGTAGCATATGTTGTAGCATATGATGATTCAAATTAGTTTCAATGATCAAAATTCCTTTGAATTCCGATGGTTGACACTATTGGGGTTGTTCAAAATTTAAAAACATATATTAATATAGATTTTAAGGTTTCTCTTCAAAACTATCATTCTCTTAATTTTTTTAAAGTTTCTCTCAAAACCTATCATTCTCTTAAGTCTTATTAATCATTAGAACACATGCTATTATCCTTCCCACTCTTGTTATTTTGTTGATAAAAATATGAATTTTGTTCTTTTTATTAATCATTAGAACACACATGTTATTATCGTTCCCACACTTGTAATTTTGTCTTTTGTTAATAAATATATGATTTTTGTTCTTAGGAAAGGATTTTAAACCTATCATAGAAAGGAACCCTCGCTAATTTGATTAAAAAGTAATGTTATCGAGCATCACCCTTTGAATAGTGTAGATAGATGTTTAGCTAGTTTTTATACCTGATCTAATGCTAATAATGAGCGGAGACCACATTATTAGGTATCTTTAATTACAGGTTATCTATTTTAATATTATTTTATTTTGTTTTTTATTTATTTTAATTTTATTAATTATAAAATTAATAAGTTTATGATTTCTAATTTTTAATATTATATATATAGTTTATGATGATGGTTTTTAACATTTATTAAAATTGCTTTTTTTATCTAACTTTCAGAGAAAAGGCTATAATTTTTTTTATTTGTTTTCAAATATTATTTATATGATTAAAAAATTTAAAGACTTCGAGGAGTTGAAAGATTAAAAAAGTCAATATTAAAGAAACTATTATGAAACTAAGATCTAATGTAAAAAGCCAAAATATATAATTTCAAAACTTTTATAATATTTAATTAACTAAAAAACAAAAAAAAATTAAACTAAAAATGTGCATGCAAGCTCCTTCCTCCCAAGCATCGAAATTATTTCTAGTTTCAATAATTTATCATTGCATGACACTCTAGCCATCATGGATGAAATTGGGTATGAGATGCATCAAGTTACAATGTTCTTTGTTTTGCATGACACTTTAGCCATCATGGATGAAATTGGGTATGAGATGCATCAAGTTACAATGTTCTTTGTTTTTATTCAACTCTAAATGTGACTCGGGAAAGCTTGGTTAGAGGTAATATCATCACAATTTTATTTGTTTATTGTTTCAACTTGGATGAACCATGTTTAGTTTCTTTAATTTGGGTCTGTTCTAATAGTTTGAAAAAGGCTTGTAGCAACTCCCCTACCAACATGGTGGTTTAAACCAGACCGAGGAATAAGTTAGCAACCATGGTTGTGAATACTTCCACTTCCCATACTTGGCACAAGAGGCAGGGGCTTTGACCTGATGCCACCACAACAAAATTCTTGTTGGCATCAAACATGAGATTCACTTCCCGTGCTTGGTACAAGAGGCAGAGGCTTTGACCTGATGCCACCACAACAAAATTCTTGTTGGCATCAAACATGAGATTCACTTCCCGTGCTTGGTACAAGAGGCAGAGGCTTTGACCTGATGCCACGAGAACAAAATTCTTGTTGGCATCAAACATGATGGGGGTAAAAAATGAGCTAGAAGTTAATGAGGACAATGAGATTTGCAAGGCCTTGGGTCTCAGATGTGTGACGTGGATACCTCTAGAAGGCGTGACTCCCAATAGATTTAGACATCCGCTCTTTATTGGAATAACAAATAGAAGTTGGGCAAAGTCTTAATGAATTACGAGAAGGAAAAAAAGAAGATCCTGCTACTTATAGATGAAATGTAACTATAAATAATGACAATCCATGATAAACCTTTATATAATGATTTATATTTATTTATTAATT
>LPNX010061308.1:63136-80160 GCA_001517045.1 Pseudotsuga menziesii
GGGTATATTCTGAGCATATCATGTAGTGATTTCCTGTGGTGGCAGCTCTAAAAGACAGTTTTATGTGTGCCAATCGGTTGGATGAATGACTCCTGTAGCATCTCTTCATGATCGAATTGAGGATGCAGCATTGGTATGGTGACTATGATGGGTTCGTTCTGTTGAGCAAGTCAGGGAGATGTTAGAAAGAGACATCCCTATTTCATTTGGAAGTTCTTCTCATGGCTTTTCATTCTTCAAATGCATTTGAAAAAATCAAGAGAACTTTCTGATCACATTCTTGATGCATTACTTGTGGGTCTAGAGAAGGCATTCCTGTCATTTGATGTTCCTACTGCGAAAGCATACTTCAATTTTGTAGTTCAGTTGGCAAATTCCTATGTATCTTCTTGTGAATGAATCAACCAGGAGCTTTTCACCAGTGATCTGCATTTCTAGATTTTTCTTGTTGGAACACACTCTATTGATTCAAGCCGAACCTGATAAAACAATAGTAGAAAACATTTTTAGACTCTCTTTTTAAAGTCTGAAGATAATCCTGAAATTTTCTACAAAATTATAGCAAAGACTTCCACACCTTCCAATCAGGAGTGCCTAAATTTTTTATTAAATTTGGCGTAATCGTTCCACTTATATCTTCACGTGGCAAACAATCAGAGCCAGATCCACTTAAAACTGAAGCAGAATCTAAACCTTTTATGGTCTTTTTAGGAGCTGCCACTGGACCCTGTTAATAGAAACATTGAAAAACACAAAAAAATGAACACCACTATTTTAAAATCAGAGCATTAGAATCAACTAAAGTAAATATCATCAGCCAGAATTAACCCACCTCATAGGGATTTTTCTCGTACTCTGCATCAAGGGTTCTTAGGAGTGCTGGCTTTACATCTACTAGAAATCCCTTAATGTCTGTCAATGCAAAGGTTTTTTTTAGTGAAATGTCTAACTTATGTAAGAATGAGAGATTCTGACATGCCCTTTAAAAATGAAGATCTCATGACAACAAAATGAGAGATTCTGACATGCCCTTTAAAAATGAAGATCTCATGACAACAAAATGAGAGATTCTGACACATCCTTAAAAAATGAAGATCTCATGACCACAGTACCTGGACCAACAAACTTATGTAAGATGCCAATAAGCTTGATCATTGAATTTATTGTTGCTGCAGTACTAGATTGTAATCCAACATCCTTGCAAAAATCAATTACATCCTGACATTCATCATGCATTATCAAATGTCAAACACTACCGGAAAAAAGGTTCAAACACATAATTTACAGAAGCACAGCTATATCATAAACTAAATCATACAAAGAGTAGGCCAAAATGAGATCCCGTTTACGGCCAGTGGGCTGAATTCCATTTCTTCTAAAGATCAAACCAAAGAAATTAGCATGGCATGTTATATGAAAATATCACAGAAACGTTTGTACTTCAAATGCTTCCAAGTCCATTATCCTCACATGCACCATTTATGATAATATATCAAAACAAAACTGCAATGGTGCTGAAATTGTATTTGAAAGAATTTCAACATTAACATAGGTGTGAACATAAAAGTGGCAGTTTTAATCAAATTTTCCCAGATAATATAATCAAACGAGTGTACTACAGTAGCAACAGTGCACCTATACTCACAAAAGTTGTCTAGTAGATCACAAGACATAAATGGGCAATCCTTAGAGGGAGCCTTAGAAAGAAACAATTTTGTTAGAACCAGATATTTACCTCATCATTGCACGCAGTTTTGCCACTGTCAACTTTGTCAAGCTATCATCATCCTTCAAGTCCACCAAACTGTCTTCAATGCCAACTTCACCTTATCCTTGTCGAACTTCTGGAGAGGGTATCTTCATGTCCTGAACACAGGTACATAAACATATTTAGGGAACACTGAAAGCAGTATAGACTCACATAAAGAAATTATTCCGAAAGGTACTAACCTCATATTTCATTCTTCATTTCACTATCAACAATTGCACGAGTAGATTTTTACATGATATATCTTATGTCATGTTACATTTTCTACACAGATTTTTACATGATATATCTTATGTCATGTTACATTTTCTACACAGATTTTTACATGATATATCTTATGTCATGTTAACCATTGAAATAACTCTAAAAGAACTTGCTCATTGTTAAGAGAATTTCAAAAACATGAAGCCAGGAGAATCTCAAGGACTCAGAGGCTAAGCTACAACCAACAGAACAACATCTCTTCAACTTGCATGAAAGGCTTGCCGCACCAATCCTCCTCTAGACGAGACAGAGAAAATCTCTGCATTGGAAAAGGAACAGAGCACACATTTGGATTTGGGAAGGGGCTCATAGGAATATGAAAAGTAGGGTGATCTAGCTATAAGAAGGTGACCGAAACACTACATTCTTTCACAAGCAAGAAGCTGCCCAAAAGGACCACAACATGCTTCTGGCAATGCATCTGCTCACTCTGTAAATTCGTCTATTGCAGAGGCTTTCAACAATGGTGCTGACTAAAAAGTGCATGGTAAGGTAAATGTTAATGCTTCTGGCAATGCATCTGCCAGCATGTAATTTCGTCTATCACAGAGGCATCCAACAATGGTGCTGCCAAGAGAACCCCAGAGATTCATCCTGGAGGTCTTCCACCGGGTAATGAGCCAGACCCTTTTATCTGTGTTACTATTTATGTTTCTAAATAAAGGAATTACTTGCAATAAGTACAATCAGTACACACTATTTGGATATTTCATTGGCTGCACCCATCAAGAGGCCATTATAAACTCATGCATGAAGGCGGGCTGAGAGCTGCGTGGTTGGGTTTTCTAAAAGTTTCTAAAAGTTTCTTCAATGTGAAACTAGGGTTAATGTCAGATAAAAGCACTTGGCTGAGTCCCCATGGTCAACTCCCTAGTCAAAATGCAATCAAAAGATGCGAAATCACACCCATTTTGTGTGGAAACTCCAATGAAACGCGACTTGGCATTTCAGAATTGTGAAATACCATCTGAAATGTTTCCTAGAATTTCAAAGGCAGTTGGTATGCATTTCAGAGTATTGTAAAGTTTTAGGGCTTGAATCGAGGCCCTCCAAGGCATTTCTTGCAACTTAGGGTGCAACAAAGTAGGAGACCCTAAGCAAAATGATTGCCAAGGAGAATGATATATAAACTCAGTCTTGAACTTTAAGATGTTTTTTGAACATGGTCATAGTAGCTAAGAACAAAACTAATACAATTGATCACCCACCATTCTTTAGTCTCTTTTGATGTCAATGTCTGATACATGCCCTTCAATATAGTTAAGTACAGATGTCAATCAACCACATAATCAAATGTTGGCTTAAATTTAAACCCTTTTGTGCCAATACTATGTAGTCTATCTTTTCTCCTAGAGAGACTGACATATGACATAATTGAGCTGGCAATCAACTCAGACTTGGACCGAGCTAAATACCCTTTATCATTATAAATTATAAATTATTATCATTGTTACAGTCATTCATATATTGTATAATTACCCCTTTATTGGGTATATAACATGCCACCCCTACTCAAATGACCGCAATTCAATATACTTTAATGCATTATAGTTGGCAAACAAAAACTAATTATTATCCACACAATTTCATTCATTAATAGCATTTTTATGATTCAAGGTTCCAAACATCCTTAACTTCTTGTGTTTTGTATCTAACATGTTACCAACAACATCCTTATTAAACTCTATGTACATGAGCTATTTAAGCTCATGCCTTTGTCTAGTGGCCTGCTAATCAGTTGCAGAACAGTGGATCTGACTTGTCCAGCCTGTGACCATGGACATTCGTCACACGTACTTTGTTTGGGGCATTCTGCCAGTTATAAAAGATGTGTTTTTGCATGCATTGTAAAATGATCTAAACTCGAGAACTAAACAGAATGATCATGAGATATTTTCTCTTCCTTTCCAGCAGGTAGTATTCAAAGATCAAAATATTGTGAGTGGCTGCAGTGTTACCCATCCAACTAGGCATGCAAACAGAGGTTGGGTTATAATACTGATAAATGTGGAAAGCAGGCTCATCTGAGGCATCAGGCTCGACTGTTAGGAGATTATTTTCTGCTAGTGGCATCTTCTGGCTTCCATGATATATATATGTTATCTTGTAAGTTCTTTCTGCAGATGATATTGATTTTTTTGGGTGCTCCTCTATACATGGCATGCCTATTGGATTGTTCCATTTCAAGAACCAGCTTCTATTTGGCAGTAATAGGATTCTATGCTAACAATACCATGTTTGTACCAAGAACCAGCTTCTCACTGCAAGAGGATTCTATGCTAACAATACCACATTTGTACCAAGAAATCCATGTGCAAAACTTGCACGAATATGGGTATTTTCCAATGGGTATTTTAACAATAAAAAGTAGATTCCAAATGGTGATTCTGATCAAAATAAACCAGTTAATTACTTTCCTTCCACTCATACAGAAGGTTATTTTATCCTCGGTATCCCAGTTTGCAAATCTCAAAGGCTGCACCCGAGTTGTGAATTTGAAGCCCAATTTCTCCTTCATCAAAACCACTCCTGCAGGTACAGAGGCTACCAAGGGAGATACTATCTTGCAAATACCTGAGATTGAAAACTTCCAACTTAGAACTTATCGAAATATCTTAAAAGCAGAAGTTAGAATTAACTTCAAAATAACCATCCACAGAAACAAACAAACATATGCATTCTTGCTTGACTTTCTGTGGATCCAGCTATTTTTTTAAGCAAAGGGCATAGCCATGATCATTAACAGATTGAAATCAAGACGCCTTAAGAGAACAATGTTACAAAATACTCCTTTCATGGTGGCCACACTAAGATCCAAAAAGAATGAGAAGCAGCATTTGAGAATGACGTAGAGAAAGACATCATCATAACTTAGTGCATGGGAGTATGACAGATTGACCCAGAATGATTCATTGTTAATGGTAATTAAAATTCTTCAAATCTTTCAAATGCTCTGTTTACAAGTCTTATAATACTGTCTATTCTAAAATTTTGTATGCATTCACTATAAGTATGCTTGCACGAGTAGAGTGAAATCAGTCAAAGCTTGTCCATTAACAGCATAATCTAAAATAGGAAATTAACAAATTTCTTGATATAGATTACAAGAAATAACACAAATAACAAGAAATAAAAGCAGGTCTCAGATCTCACCTTTCAGATCCGTAATTTGTGTAATGAACTTTCTATCCCCCATATTGCATGGGTGTTCAAGTGAAATTTTTTCACTTGAACAGCAAAAATGACATGGTCACGTGGTCAGCTTATGAGAGTGTTATGGTGAGATCTTCTCTTATGGGACACTTGTTTTGATGAGAGTAAAAATACACAGGGAAAATCTGAGTACACTTTCATTTTCAAACAGTAGTAAGCATTTCCAGGCATGGGTATATTCAGAGACAGCCCGGCAAATTCAGACTTTGAAGAGAAGATTGGACCAGCAGTTTAGATGGCTTACCATTTCAGTTTGCATACTTACAAAAAATCAGTGCTTAAAGCTTTGTATGGATGATTTTGAGGGCACATTTCAGACTTTGGAACCAGTTTTGGGCATATATTAGCCCCTCTTACCTCATGTTTGGGCAAATGCCAAGTCCAAGACAACATGTACAATTTGATTATAGAAAATCACAACAGAAAAAAACTCATCTTGCACAGGCTTGATACAAGGATACTTTTAAAGTAACAATTGTTCACAAATCAACAGAACCTGAACTTCCAAAAGTAGATCATGAGAACCAAAATAATGTAAATCAACATTACAAGAGATTGATGTCCACAAAGGTGACAAAATGTGATGTTGTTGATGTCATGTCCCAATGACGAGTAACAGCCAATGACATGTTAACATCTAACATAGAAAAGTGTTGACAACACAAATTAATCAAATCACAAAGGGCATAAAGAAGAATTAGGAGCATGGAAACCAGGTTGGAGGTAGAAGCAGTCAAAATTTATAACACAATTAATCACACACGACAAATAAGAGACAAGGTTGCGAAGGAAATAACACTATTGTTTAACAATATGATTCATGTTCATCATAATACTAACCTGTACCCATGTTTAACTCCTCTAAGAAGTTCTTGAATACAGAAACTAGGTTTGGTTATGAAGCTTAAAGAATCAAAGAGAGGACGTAAATTCAAACAGCTATCAACAACATCTCTGCTTCATCATTCCCATCAGATGGGAGTTGCCTCTAGCCCCTTGTTTGTATGTTATTACAGTCAATGCTCTAGGATATCTTCTTGGAGTTGCTGAGTTCTGGAACAAATTTGGGGAACTCACTTCTTGCTGATGAGCATTTACTTAACATCCATTTTGCTGATGACTCAACTCTCACTCCAAACATATCTTGTAACTCCTACATATAAATAATACAAACAAATGATTTATTGCAGCCATTTGTGGCAAGATAAAACTAATTTCCCTGTAAAGCAAAATGTCAGAACACACAAATCCATCATGTCAATAGCCCAAAGATAGCAGCAACTGCATTATAACTCTACATGTCTACCTGGCAAGTTTATCCATAAATTGACATCAAAATAGAGAAGGCTTTCTGATCTGGCAAATAAAAGTCTTTCTGATCTAGAGACTCCATCACAGACACCCAGTTGATTTCTGGAGCCTGCAAAGTAACCACCACTGTTGAAAATTTCTCACTAAAAGTAGCTTCAGATTTCAACAGATACAGCTAACTGAATACAATGATTGAGATGAGGTGAATGGCAGAACACTCACCAGTTGTATTTCACAAACCCCTGTTTCCAAGAATGAATAGTGAGATGTTCATAATGAACATACACAACTATACCCACCTTATTGGCTTTGATTTGTATCATCTGAGTCTGCCAAGGCCAGTCCCAATCCAATCTGCTCAGGTAATGACAAATGCAAGGTCTTTGACAAATCCCCAAGGATGCTTTCACCTGTACGAGTATTCTTCACAGCTTCACAAAACACTGTACTGAAATTTGGTCGATGCATCATATATTTAACTACTACAGAAAGGAGTTTCAACTTCAACTGCATGTTCTGTGCATCTCCTTCACACAAATTCAACTGATCCAAGCAGCTCTGGAGCAACACCATGCATTCCAATTGTGGGTCAAGTTACCAAGCATGATGAGAGGATGTACTCTGCAACGACCTTAAATCAATATCTTTTGACTCATTAAATCAATATCTTCAATCTCAATGGCTCTTGGATAATGGAATTCCAACTCTCTTAAGGCCATTGGAAATGCTCTAAGTAAGTTTGTTATTGTGGCTTCAAAAATGTCAAATTTTCCAACTTCTGCATCTGCCCAAATCTGCATTTACATTGAATTAAGTAAATGCCTTCTTCCTACAACCAAACCTGATTGTTAGACTATGAATAAATCTCTTTTACCATTGCATTATTGGTTTTGAGCATGGTCATCTAGTTGCTTATTACCCAAAAACTGAACCCCAAACTACTTCTAGGCAAAGAAGATCAGAAATCAAAAAAACACTTGGTGGAAGGACTATAAGGTCAATCAACATTGGATGGAACCAATCTTGGATCAAGCTGATCCAAGGCCCCTTGATCCTGAAAATGTTTAAGTTCCACCTCCCACTAGGAGTGGCATTGATTTTGGCATTATTGAAGGAAGTGCCATAAATAATGTTGTCACGGATACGTCTGCCTTATAGCCATTGGTATTTCCACCTGGCAATCACTGAAGGGATATGTTGGATCAGATGGAAAATGGATGAGAATCAAACCCTTTTCTAAGTTGAATGGTGAAAAGGCATTCAAAATCATGAAAAAAACCGCCAGCTTCAAAGAAGTATGCTTTGGGGTTTGCTGATAAAAGATGGATTGAAATAAAAGGGAAAAAAAAGGAAAAGAAGGGCAGCTCTTTAGGCTACATAACTCTTCCATTAGGAAATCATAACAAATCTGCACTTCAAGGAAGATTGAAAAGTTGCCAAGCCAGATCATGGATGTTGCATTATTTGGGGCTTTTGGGTCAAATTTTCAGCAGGCATTCCAGTCGTCTAGTATATAATGTTCTGCTTCTTAGTAATACTAGTCTAAGGATCATTTCCTGGAAATCAGAATTGGTATAAGATCAGCAAAGTTCTTTGCTTTGCATACAATCTTGAACATTATTTTCTTTTCAATGGAAATTACCTACTCACCTAATAAATAAATAATGCTTCATGCACAGTGAACAAGATACACAAGAGAATCTGGATTCACTTTGAAACCAAATGGCTACTACAAACAGGACTGGCAGTGACTTTTAGGGAGGATGGAAAGAAGAATCCGGTTCTGGTGTAATAGGTGGCTCTCCAGAGGAAGGAGGTTGATTTTGGCCACGTCTGTAATTGAGGCAATTCCTGTGAAATGGCATACTTTAGTTGGCAGAGGAGTATACTTTAGCTTTCCCCTGAGATTAGCAAAGGCTTCTCTCCAACATACCAGAGGAATTTCTAAGCCTTTGAAGGAAAATTCTTTGTGATGCAGGTACAAAAGAAAAATTGTCTAGCCTATATACTGCTTGTGCTTATGCTGTTCATGGATACATGATTGCATAATGGATCTTAGAAGCTAAATATTGATCCATATTTCACTATATGTAAGTTGCCACACTGTTCAGAAGATGGTAGGAGAACATGTAAGATTTAGGATCCTAGCATGGTGATCTCATAACATGTGTGTCTAGTATATTATCCCACCATATATGCGTTTAAATTTAATGGGTATTGTATTATGCTATATAAAGTACAAAGTTATAAACACTAAAAAAATTCTCCCAATAATCTTTGTCTTCAGATTTGTCTCCATTTCTCAGTGGTTTCCATCTTAAAGGTACTAAAAAACAAATCATCTTAATAAGTTCATATTCGCCTCCATCTCTGAATGATTGTTAAGAAATTTATAATAGTGCATTGAATTATCAACTTTGCAGCTTTGTAAACAGTGTTTAAAGTCATATGAAAAGTTTTCATTAACTAAGAATAAGAAACAACAGTGGGAAGCAAAACATAGAAGCAAACTGAAGAAAAAGAATACTCCACGAGGGACAAAATCTACCTAGAATGTAATTTAAATTGCTGTTAGCAGAAATGAAAAACAAACACTACAAATTTTCAAAATATTATGGTCAATACTTACAGCGCAGCACTGGTAAATATGTAAAATTGTGAAATATAAGCAAGGATAGGCAAGAAACAGAGGATGAATGCATATCCTCAGAAGCATTGACCGAGGAAGTAATTTCCAAATCAACATGGCAACACAGATTGTCAAAAAACGAATACATGATCCCAGCCTCCAGGTTACTTCACATGGGACAAGTGATTGCTTTCAGGAAGTTTGTGAAGATCAAAATCGCATGGGTGGCACACATTGGCCCAATTTATAGATAACATTTGCATTCCAGGGAGTAAGACAAACTGCTGAGAAAAGCTTAACTGCATCTTTAACAATATCAAAAGTTTGAGAACAAAATTATCGAATTGATAAACTTGAAATTTCTTCACTTACAGATCTCTATAGGTATCAAAATTCTTCTTCTTCTTCTCCGCAAAAATTATATGCAAATCATTAAAACTTCTAGTATCAAAATTATGCTTCTTTATTAGCTTGATCGATCTCCAACAGCTCAGGGTCTTGAAGACATTTAGAACTGTAGGAGGTTTTCCTGTAAGTACGAAAAAAAAATATGGACCTACGACAAGTTCGCAGAAGAGCACAGAAAAGATAACTGGTTTCATGGCTTGCCAATCTGATTCCAAGTATATCAATCGCACAAAGAACGAGGACTACACACACAAAAAAGCTAAAAATGAAAACATAATAAGCGAGGCCTCTCGCTCTCCCCTGCCTTTTAATTCCAGCCCTTGTTTCTGCAGTCTTTCAAAAATGAAAACATAATAAGCCAGGCATGTCGCTCTCCCCTGCCTTTTAATTCCAGCCCTTGTTTCCGCAGTCTTTCAAATTCGGGCCTAAAAATTTGTGCCACCTGATTTATCAATATCTATTTAAAGTTAGACTCTCTGCTAACAACTTCTAAGCTATACTGCATTTCTGACACACAAAATGGAACAGAGTTACCTGGGTTTGGCTATACTGCATTTATGAAACATAAGAGCAAAAAAACTAGGATGTAATGCATTTTTGACCCACACAATGTTCCAGAGCCACAAAATGGAACAGAGCTTTCTAGGTTTGGCTATAGTGCTCTTATGAAACATAAGAGCCAAAACATGGAACATAATTAAGAGCTTAATGGGTTTGGTTAGAGTGCATTTATGAAACATATAATGCTACAGCGCCAGAAACTGGAAAGAAGACTTGTACCTTCGACCCAAACAGATAAACGAGATTCTTCTTGATCAAGATCCCCTTGTTGGCATCCAGAAACTCGCGAAATTGGGCAGTATCTTCATTTGGCTGCACCACCACTCCCTCTTCTCTGCACAGTTTCAAGAAATCAGCGTAGGTCATCACCTTGGGGCCGTCCTCCACCCTTTTGTTCACTATCATTCTTGATAATTTTCTTCTGTCACGCGGTGGGGACGTTGAGCAGAAAGACCAGCAATTAGTGAGAGAAGGTGGGGGCGCCTGCATTGGAGGTGGATTAGAACTTTGAAAGAAAGGATGGGTGCTTCTCAGAGCATTACGAGCCACGGACGAAAATGCCAGAGCTCTTGCCATGGAGTTTAGGGCTTCTCCACTGCGTCAGTTGAAGCAATTAGGGAGCAATTAGAGCTTAAATCAGGGAGCTTCGATGGCCATGCCCATGATGAAGAAGAGGTTCAGAACCAAGTTCACGCAGGAGCAGAAGGACAAAATGTGCAGTTTTGCAGAGAAGGGCACAGGTAGAAATTTGGAATAAAATAACCCTAAACATATTGGATATTTATATACTTAAAAAAAAACCCGTATTACCCCTAATATACCACCAATATATTGACTTTAAATTTTTTAATTTTTAACCACCCCAATATGAACGGACGTGATATCATATTGGTCCCTAGGTGACGCCCCCGTGGATATTGGGAGCTCAACATAGCGTTCACGGGTCAAAACCTAACTCAGAAGATGTCTTATGTAGACTGTATGATCAGTAGCTACTTTCGCATACAAAACCACATACAATGCTTGTATTTCATGTTCTGGTTAGGATAACTCGTATACGAAACCCTGTCAAAAACCAAGAAACCAAAAACCTAGATAGAAAAATGATGTTACAGGACGTGAGGATGAG
Organism: Pseudotsuga menziesii; assembly: GCA_001517045.1. Lineage (NCBI taxonomy): Eukaryota > Viridiplantae > Streptophyta > Pinopsida > Pinales > Pinaceae > Pseudotsuga > Pseudotsuga menziesii. Next base: position 74,420 of record LPNX010061308.1, read on the forward strand.
TACATGTAGGGACAGACTTGGCAAAGTTTTAAAACCACATGGTTTATGGTTTTAAAACCATGTGCAAGGCCAACATTTTTTATTATTTTGTTAAGTAAAAACATTACAACATCTCCCCCATATTGTGTTTTTTTTATAGCCGACATAACATTATGTTCTATTTTTTTTATAGCCGACATAACATTATGTTCTATTTTTTTTATAGCCGACATAACATTATGTAATGTTACGTAACGTTACAAGATCTACCCCATACTGGGCTGTAGAGCGCCTCTCGGCGCAACCAGGGTAGATCCAAGTTCTAGGCTCTATCAAGCACTGAGAGGAATCAAACTCTTTAGGTACAAGAGGAATCAAACTCTCTAGGTACAAATCTCTCCACGTATTAATACACCATTAGAACCAATCAATGTAGCTACTAATTTATGCATTAATATTAATACACCATACACTGAAACCTAATGAAATTCTGTTACTAATGAAAAAACTCAACTCAATGTGCAAGTTAATAAAATGCTAATGAAATTCTATTACTGAAATTCAATATATTTTCAATTTGACTATATTTACAATTATAATTAAAAAAAATATTTAAAACATATTTAGAAAAAATGTGATTTTAAAACTTTTTATTATTTAAATTATTAGAACTTTATAACTATTAAAACATTATAATTATTAAACATTAAATTTCTTAAAACATTATAATATTATACTATTCCATAAATAGACTATATTTTCAATTATATTTTAAAAACCTTATTTTTAAAAACATTTTTACTATTCAAATTATCAAAATATTACATCTATTAAAACATTATCATTATTAAAACATTACAATATTATATTATTCCATAAATTGACTATATTTTCAATTATATCTTAAAAACCATATTTAAAATATAATTGAAAAAAAACTTATTGATATACATTTCTTTAAATATTGTTTAGTATTATAAATAATTAACTTTTAAAAAACCATATCTTAATAGTTATATTTCGAGTCCCATAATTTAAAAACCCTTATTTAAAACCTTGCAATACTATCGTAAATGAAAAGATTAAATAGTTTCAAACCTAAAGATTACATACATTTTAATACTATCTTAAATATAACTTCAAGTGAGATTTAGGATCATGTTACTATGGTTCTAACTTATTGAATAAATTAAAGTATATTAGAATTCAAAACATCTACCTCATACATGGTTTTAAAACTATGTGTAAGGCCCTCCTAAACCATATACAATAAAACCATGGGTTGTTTAGGAGGCTTTGCACATGGTTTTAAAACCATTTGCAAGACTCTCCTAAACCATGTACAATAAAACCATGAGTTGTTTAGGATGCCTTGTACATGGTTTTAAAACCATTTGCAAGGCCCTACTAAACCATGTACAATAAAACTGGATGGGTTGTTTATGAGGCCTTGCACATGGTTTCAACATTTTTTGGCTCATAATTAATTAATTAATTAATTATTATTTTGTTAGGTATGGACTTTACAACATATTCCTATATTGGGTTGTTTGTATGGACACATTGTTTTTGGGGGATAATTAAAATTTTTATTTTTTATTATTAGTTTTAATTTTGTGTAGGCCAACATGGTGGATATAAAATTTATTAGAGCATCACATACAAAAGTGATATTTGTTTTAAGGTTATTTCAGATTAACATAATTTGTTTTAAGGGTATTTCATATTATCATAAATTTTTTTACAGTGTGAAGTATCTACATGTCAAGTAAAGATAAATGTGTTACTTCTTAATTCAAATAATATGGTCAACATTTTCTTTTTATAAATTGGTTTATATTTACTTTCAAATACAACTTGTCTTCATTTTTGCATTAAAACTACAACAATGTCATAGCTTGAGCCTTGAAGCATCCCATTCTAGAATAAAAAGTTTAGTTAATTAAGGTGTGCTAATAAAGGAGTTGTACACATAGACTATCTCTAAGATTTCATAATTATTTTCTTGTTTCTTGAGTCCACATTGGCTTATACAAGTATTTGTGCATGACTTTATACTCAAAACGATAATTGTAGCCATATAAAGTTATATTTTTGTATAAAAAACAACTTTTAAATTGAAATGTGGCATTACCATTAGAAACTTTTTTGGTTAAGATAGTTACAATTTTTTTGAAAGTCTCGTTGATGCCATTCCAATCAAAATTGTAAATTGACCCTCAAAGTGAAAATGGGTGTTAGTGGTAGCACATCTCTTTTTTTGGGAGATAAAATTACATATTGTTTGAAACCCTATCCTTAACAACCAATGTCACTACAATCAAAACCCTAATTGAAACCCAAATCAAAATGTTGTGCTACTATGACACCTCTACTTTCTCCCAAGACTAAAATTAAACGCCTATTTCATTAAACTTGGACATATTCAAGTTCAAGTCACTTTCAAGACAAGTCAAAAACAACCTTTCTAAACCCCAAATTCAAGGTTTCTCAAGTGCAATATCTAGTTCCAAAAGTTCCAATTACAAGTTCCAAAAGTATATTTTTGCATTTGATATTGTCAATTTTCGAATTGGTTTTTGCACTTTTCCAATATGATACATATGATAATTTAGAACATGTTTTTTTCACTTTTGAAATGATGCTTTTGACACTTCCAAACCTTAAGTTTGTGATTTTGAAAACCAATTTTGGCATCTCCAAGTTCTGATTTTGCACTTTTAAAACCCAAGCTCAACATTTTATTATAATCACAAAGTTGAATATACAAAAAACCACCGAGTTTATTTACGACAAACAAAATTCAACTTTATTATTTCACAAACTAGTTTCATATATTTTACAATTGTAATGACATCACTGATACCATTTTGGTGCAATGAGTAATACCATCATTGGTCTAACAAGAATGTGTCATTGACATGGTGACAAGTACAATTATTACTTATAATACAACTCACTTCGTCATTACAACCATGTTTTTCTTTCGAACCATTTACAATAATTGTATTTCTAGCATCGTAACCATGGATCAAAACATCCCAAACATTTTTTAATTGTTTGAAAAATACATAAAGATTCCCATTACTTCACAACCCTCGGAGAAAACTCATATTATGTTAATATAAATTTAAATGATTCCCTTTTTAATCCTAAGGTTTTAGAAAAAAATTATCCACGCTATTCTATTGTGTGAATGTCCATATAGCCAATGCAAATATATTAAAGTAATTTTCAAAGAATTTCCTATACCTTGAACGCACAAAATAACTTATTGTGCTTGTTTCAATATATGATGTTTGTGACGATATGATATTTGTGTTTTTTTATGTATTACATATAATAAAACTCTATTGAAATAAAAAATAATCAATGATTTATCAGCACCTAATCTTTTAGGATTTGCATGGCCAAATTTGCTTCATTGACATCACCTTTAGCTGACAAAATTCCAACATAGAATTTTGCAAGACATAGTTCCAAAAATTGTATGATATTTGTTCATGATTTATATAATATTACGTTGTATTTAAAGTCATATTCTCAACTAGTACTTTCATTAACCATTTTTCCTTTTTTTTTAAATAGAAAACCTTCCATGCTAAATATTAATATGTTTTTGTATGGGATCTACACAAAAATAATGCATGAATGTCTTATATTCCGTAATATATATACCCAAATCGGGTAGAAAACAATCATTGTCTGGTGCTCCTAGGTGATGATCACAAGGAACCACTTTTCTAAAGTTCGAATACAGATAAAGAATTGTTGCATAACCTATCATATGCCAAAAAAGAGACATTTTCTCTATAAGATTATCCTTGATATATCCATACATTCGCCTTGGAAAACTTATTAAGGTATAAAATTTAAGATAATATTTTATTGAGCAATTTCATAACACAATCAACAATTTGTAGGGATAGGCTGTTATGAATTTTTTTTTTTAATGTGATAACATTTCCCTTTCTTGTGTTGGGTGGCTCGCCGTAGTGTATCCATTTCGTCCTTTCTTTAACAACTTGATCAATGAAATGAGCGTTTGCAAATTCTTTGTTTGACAAATTTTGGTGTTTGCATAAGTTGTTGATAATGTTTTGGGGGAAATTTTTGTGTGAAATACCAGATGTCCGATGAAAATATCTTGAATGAATGAGATGTATGCATCAAAATGGTATGTTTTCCATCAAATATATAGAAATCCAATGTATGTAAATTAATGTCTTCTTCACTTGTCGAAAAATATCCATACCCGATCATAGTATCGAAAGGTAGAAGAATAACATCTTTGAATGTTGTTGTAATAGTTTCCATGACATCATCATAAACCTTTCAATATTGAAGATGTGGGGATGATATAATACATCTTATTACATCACTAGAATAAACTTTCTCATTGAATAAAAAGTATTTGACATGTTCTTATTAAATGTCTTAGAGCTATGGAAGCTCTTATTGGCTTTCTGCAGCATTGTTTTAGAAAGACTTGATTTGAGTGCTTTGAAAGAATATTTGATCACATCCTTATCAATCTTGTTGAGAAAGGATCTTCAACGGTATAGAAATTTTTTTTCATGCCCAAAATTTGTCTGCTTTTTTTTAATCTTTTGGCATGTACTAAAGGGTGAGTGCACAAAGTTGAGGGTCTCTTTTGGCGCATTAGATGCAATACAAAACTGAAAAAATAGACATCCATCAACTTGCATGGATAATTTGAGACAATTACACAATGAATCTTGCGATGAGTAAAAAACAAGAAATGTAGGAAATTGAATGACCTTTCCAAATATATAATTTTTTTCTATTGAAAATGTTGTTAACTATCTAAAGTTAGATATTTTTTAACGGGCACTTTTTATTTTTGGGACAAATTATAATGTATATGTTTTTGTGGGTGCAGCATCTGAGTGTTTAAATGATGGAATAAACTTACGAAAACCGGTATACATATAGAGAACATATAGTACTAGTGCACGACTATTTTTTCAATAATAAAATAATATTTTTAATTTTTAATTTAATTATCCAAGAGATCAAACCTCGAAAACGGTACGTTAATTGTGGGTGCAATGTTTGAATGCCTTCATGCAATTATTTGGAAATGGGTTTTTAATAGCATGTATAGGTTGGTGTTCTTTAGTGCACCATACAATTTTGTTTTAAATGGTTGAGAAACGAAAGAGATATGGACAAAACACTAACAATGTGTTTTTTGATTTGAGGAGCGATGACAGAAGATAAATAAGAAAAAAATAGAAAAAAATATGTATTCTTGTTAAAATTTACATATTTAGAATTTGCAAAAAAACCATATCTGTTTCTAAAATCTCATAAAAATTGGAGGTGTGCAACATAATCAGACAAACCGCTAAACACAAGCATATTGAAAATTTGGATATAATGTTGAATTAGCCATGGTTTATCATACTCCAAGACATAGGCATGTTGAATTCGAAGCAAAGTACGAAGAAAACACATAGGCATAAGAATTCCATGAAAGCATGGGTGGAGGCTCGACCTTATCATTTGGAGGGAATAAAATTTTGAATTTAAACAAAACAAGAGCGTGTTTTAGTGAAGCAAAATGGAAGCACGTTTTAGCTAAGCAAAATGGGAGCGCATTTTAGCTAATCAAAACGGGAGTGCGTTTTAGTTAAGAAAAATGAGAGCGCATTTTTAAATACTACAATGAGTGCTTGTTTTCTCAATTATACCAATCCTTTTATTATTTTATGTCCCCCCCCCCTGACTCCCCTCTT
>LPNX010061308.1:85377-111116 GCA_001517045.1 Pseudotsuga menziesii
GAACTCCAAAATGTATACAAATCGATGAAAGTATCATTGGTTTGCTTGAAGGTACGTTGTCTAAACGCAGTATTGCATATCAAGCTCAACACATACTTGTCAACTATTTTGATTCTAAATGTGATGGAGATAAATGTAGATTATTTATATCGTTGTTAAAATCTAGGTCTATGACTGTTGTTAGGAAAAACTTAAGGATTAAGATGATAAACAGTTTTGAACTAAGTTCTTATGTTGTCAGAAGTTTGGTAGATGCATTTAGTAATATTGGAAAGAAATCTCATTCAAAGGATCGCAATGCAGCTCACCGTGTGTTGTCACAATCAATCGTGAACAAAAGCACCAGGGCCCTTCGCCTTCTTAAGCCTACATCCAAACTTGTAAGATTGGATATCAAAACACTCCATAGGTATTGTTCTAGAAGAGAACAACTTGACTCTGGTGAAACAGATGTCTGGTCCTTCGTTGGCAGATTCCCACGCTCCAATATGAAGCTCATTGATGCACTAAAGAGATTGGTGCAAGAGTATTGGCGTGACAATAGTATACCTTCATCCAACCAAAAAGATGTACTAAAATTGAGAATGGGTTCAAGGGATCGTGAGCCCCACATTAAAAATTTTCTTGACATGAAACAAACAGAATTATATGAGAGATTTAGGCATGAACATAATGAACTTAACTTGGGCCAAAGATCCTTTGAGAAATGCAAACCATGGTATGTTAAAATAAACACAACTCGTAACACATGTTGTCGATATCATATTGAGTACGCTTATTATTATGACACATATATACATATATTGCATGTTTTGCATAACACTCTTATGCAGGAATGCTCAACTACATTTCCATCGACATCATCTAGAGAGTTTATCAATAGCATCTTGTGTAGAAGGACAGAAGGTTGCACATTTTATCAAAGGCCTTGCATAGATGGGACATGCCCAAGGTGTGGTGGAATGGAATTTTTGGACAAATGCATACATGTCACCGATGAGCATGAACTTGGGAGACATGAAGTGAATTTGCAGTCATTCAAAAATGTCACATATGATATTGGTGGAGGGAATGAAAGGAAAAAAATACATTGGTCACCTCTCAGGTTAGCAGTGAGTTCCTGAATAGTATTTTTTCCTATTGATATCTATTGGTACTTCATATATGTAAAAACCTATTGATTTGTACATATTTATTGTTGATCTACCAAGTACTGGTATGCAACTTCATGGAGGAATTATTTGAAAATACACAACAGTATGTAAAGCATGTACATGTGGCTCGTTGGAAAGATGAGAAGTTTAGAGTGTGCAGGGATACATTTCCTATTGGAACTATATTATCAGTGGTCGATTTTTTGAAAAGCTACACTCTTCAACAACAAAATGAGATTTAGAGTCAATATTATGACTCAGATCAGGTTAGCATAATGGTCCATATCACCTATAGACATGGGGCATATAGTATTGAAGAGAACAGGGTTATATTGAAGGAGTATCACTTTTATATAAGTGATGACAGGTGTCATGACTTGGATTTTGTACAACATAGCTTTCAATTGTTCTACAAACACTTGGAGGATAACTATAAATAGATGGAACAACATTGGATTTGGTCTAATGGTTGTGCGGGGCAATTAAAAAATTCTTGTGTCTTCCAATGGTTTTGTATTCTCTACAAGAGGCACAAAGAGCCACATATTTGGAACTATTTTGAGACCAGACGCGGAAAAGGGGAACATGATGGAGCTGGTGCATGCATCAAGACTGCATTACATAGGAAATAGATGAAATTCAAAACTATTTCGCTCATCCGAGATGCAAAGACCATTGTTGCATGGTGTTCTTCAGTGATGGGGCACGGAGCTAGAGGGAAAGAAGACCAATCATCTCAAAAAGCACATTTACATAGATATTTTTGGGAGGTGGTTGATGTAGATCGATCACACCTATATGAGTGCAAGATCATCCAAGGAATTCATGCATTCCATTTAGTTAGGACGTCATACAATGCTATGGTTGAAATGTGGATAAGAAAAATCTCTTGTTTTTGTTATCCATGTAGCAGTGGTGAATGGGACAACAGTGAATACACAGATTGGGTTGACAGCTGGGATTGTGTCTCACTTCCCATTGGTCGACAAATAACTTCAGAATTATCCTAGTTGGAGGAAGGCCAGTCGAGTATTTCACATGACTATGACCACATTTCAGATCTCATACAACTAGGTTCGACTATTATGTTGATCACTTTGAAATGTTTGGCTACCAGTTGTGTTTAGTTAGCTGACTCCTAGCTCTGCACTTTATTTTATGCAGGGCACATATACGCAGTGGTTTCCCCGAGAGACAATGAATGGCACAATGACTACTATCTAGCACATTGCTTGGATGGGAAGCAAACTCTCATTGTCTCATTAAGTGACTCCGAGGGAAATGATTTTCCAATTGGGTCGATGGTTATCAAAGGAGAGTATTTGACACAGGTTGCCCATGCACAAAATAAAAAAGCTTATGTATTTGAAGATTACGGATCAAGTAAAATTGTATACCATTATACAAACTTAGTTATTGGAACAAACCTCCAGCTACAAACAATGCCAAACAAGAACTCATAAAAGTCACGATACTTGTTTCCTTAGTCAGATCACAAGAGGATAAAGGATACCGTTTCTATTAGAGGTGATCCTGATGGTCTAGTCGAATGACCACATGTAGGTAGTCAGGTATGTGGTAGTCAGATATTTTGGTTTCATGGTCTCATTGATTATTTACAGTTTGATACATTGAGCGCTTGATATATTGATAAATTTAATAGACTTCTACAATGGATTTGTTATATTATATTAATACTTACATGACCCATGCCTTATGGCCCAAGACCATTATCTACCACTCTATTTGGGATATGTCTATTGCATTTTCCTTGAATCTCGAAGTTGATCCTATAAGGACATCTCCTTGAATCCGATAATTATCTCCTTCACTCCGATAATTTGTTTCTCCATGGGAATCCCTAAACACACTTGCACGACCCACCGGAAGCCCTTTTTGATGCATGATTTCCATTCTATGCCCTGGGTAGGGATTCAATAGGTGTCCCTGAAAGCCTTTAGGAGGTGGGATTCAACATGCAATAGAATGATGGTCATTGCTCAGAACGATGAACCATTGGCTCCGTTGGATTTAGGACATCGGGATAGTGCTATGGGAGGCCCTCTAATCTGGTTACATGGATAAGAGACCATTTTTTGGTCAATTTTGGAAACTAGGGTTTTGCTGAATAAGTGAATGTGAAATTTTTGCACATGGGGGTCAAATTTACATATTGCTCGACTGTGAATATGTGGCTAGTGTTCCCACATAAAAAATGCCTAAACACGCTTGCATGACCCACCAGAAGCCCTTTTTGATGCACGGTTTCCATTCTATGCCCTAGGTAGGGATTCAACAGGTGTCCTTGAAAGCCTGTAGGAGGTGGGATTCAATGTGCGATAGAATAATGGTCATTTCTCGGATCGACAAACTATCGGATCCGTTGGATTCAAGACATCGGGATAGTGCTATGGGAGGCCCTGTAATATGGTTCCATGGATAAGAGACCATTTTTTTGGTCAATTTTGGAAACTAGGGTTTTGCTCAGTAAGTCAATGTGAAATTTTTGCACATGGGGGTCAAATTCGCATATTGCTCGACCTTGAATGTGTGGCTAGAATTCCCACATAAAACATGCCTAAACACGCTTTCACGACCCACCGGAAGCCCTTTTTGATGTATGGTTTCCATTCTATGCCCTGGGTAGGGATTCAACAGTTGTCCCTGAAAGCCTACAGGAGGTGGGATTCAACATGCCATAGAATGATGACCATTACTTGGATCGATGAACCATCGAATCTATTGGATTTAGGACATCGGGATAGTTCCAGGGCGGCCCTCTAATCCGGTTCCATGGACAAGAGACTATTTTTTGGTTAATTTTGGAAACTAGGGTTTTGTTCAGTAAGTGAATGTGAAATTTTTGCACATGGGGGTCAAATTCGTATATTGCTTGAACGTGAAGGCATGGCTAGCGTTCCCACATAACACACTCCTAAATAAACTTGCACGACCCACTGAAAGCCCTTTTTGATGCACGGTTTCCATTCTATGCCCCGGGTAGGGATTCAACAGGTATCCCTGAAATCCTATAGGAGGTGGGATTCAACATGCCATAGAATGACGACTGTTCCTCGGATTGAAAAACTGTCAGCTCCATTGGATTCAAGACATTGAGATAGTGCTAGGGAGGCCCTCTAATCTTGTTCCATGGATAAGAGACCATTTTTTGGTTAATTTTGGAAACTAGGGTTTTGCTTAGTAAGTGAATGTGAAATTTTTGCACATGGGGGTCAAATTCGCATATTGCTCATCCATGAAGGTGTGGCTAGCGTTCCCACATAACACATGCCTAAACACTCTTTCACGACCCACTGGAATCCCTTTTTGATGCAGGGTTTCCATTCTATGCCCTGGGTAGGAATTCAACATGCCATAGAATGATGACCGTTGCTCGGATCGACGAACCGTTAGCTCCGTTGGATTCAGGACATCAAGATAGTGCTAGGGAGGCCCTCTAATCTAGTTCCATAGATAAGAGACCATTTCTTTGGTTAATTTTGGAAAATAGGGTTTTTCTTAGTAAGTGAATGTGAAATGTTTTCACATGGGTGTCAAATTCACATAATTCTCGATCGTGAAGGTGTGGCTAGAGTTCCCACATAACACATGCCTAAACATGCTTTCACAACCCACTAGAAGCCCTTTTTGATGCACTATTTTCATTCTATGCCCTAGGTAGGGATTCAACAGGTGTCCTTGAAAGCCTATAGGAGGTGGGATTCAATGTGCCATAGAATGATGACCATTGCTCGGATCGATGAACCATTGGCTCCGTTGGATTTTGGACATCAGGATAATGCTAGGGTGGCCCTCTAATATGGTTCCATGGATCAGGGACCTTTTTTTGGTCAATTTTGGAAACTATGGTTTTGCTCAGTAAGTGAATGTGAAATTTTTGCACATGGGGGTCAACTTCGCATATTCCTCGACTGTGAAAGTGTGGCTAGCATTCCCACATAACACATTCCTAAACATGCTTGCAAAACCACTGAAATCTCTTTTTGATGCACGATTTCCATTCTATGCCTCGGGTAGGGATTCAACAAGTGTCCCTGAAAGCCTATAGGAGGTGGGATTCAACGTGCCATAGAATGATGACCATTGCTTGGATTGAAAAACTGTCGGCTCCATTGTATTTAGGACATTGAGATAGTGCTAGGGTGGCCCTCTAATTTGGTTTTATGGACAAGGGATCATTTTTTCGGTCAATTTTGGAAACTAGGGTTTTGATCAGTAAGTGAATGTCCAATTTCTCCACATAGGGGTCGAATTTGGAAATTATGTGACTGTGAAGGTGTGACTAGAATTCCCACATGGAACTTGCCTAAACACACTTGCACGACCCACCGAAAGCCCTTTTTGATGCATGGTTTCCATTCTATGCCCCGGTTAGGGATTCAACAGGTCTCCTTGAAAGCTTGTAGGAAGTGGGATTCAACGTTGTATAGATTGATGACCATTGCTCGGATCGATGAACCATTGGATCTGTTGGATTCAGGACATTGGGATAGTGCTAGAATGGCCCTCTACTCTTGGTCCATGAACAAGGGATCATTTTTTTTCAATTTTGGAAACTAGGGTTTTGCTCAGTAAGTGAATGTGAAATGTTTGCAGATAGAGGTCGACTTGAAGGTGATTTTAGATTTTCCCCTCTTGAAAAAATACTTGTTGCAAACTATTATTCCATGTACAGCTATCGAGAATTATGTTACCTATTGTGAAGTGTTGATCAAGAATTATTTCCCATCATTGTCAAGCAAGAAATATTCTTTGTTTTTGTTTTAATTAAGGTGAAATGAGTAGTCAATCTCTATGTGGAGGTGAATTGATCTTAGGATCTCATATCATTCGTGGGACTGGAAACTTGAAAGAAGGTTGTTTCTCATATTAAGTTAGCTAGGTCATCCAAGAGATGTGAGCATTTGTACGATGAAATGAAGGAGGAGACAATGCCATTACATCAGTAACCATGCAATGGAACATGTTTATGTTTAGAAACAAGTGGCCAACCTATTATGCCATTATTACAAAATATATATATCTTCACGCTATGAATGCTTCGAATAATACTCCATAAACATGAATTTATAAAACAAGATTCAGAATAGTACTTCTCTAATCAATTTAAACTATAATAAAATCACACATAACTTTCATCTCTTTCAAAGTTGTTACTTGACGCCATTCATAAAATTCCATTTATATTAACAAAATGATAAAATAATGTGCAGGATATAGTCATAACCATTATTTTGAATCAACCTTATAATACTCAGATACTTTTAGGTTTGATGTGTATCCCATGTATTCGTTAGATGAAAGACATAATGTCAAACACTAATTTTATTTATGTAGAACACAAAGGTGCATCACTTAGGTGTGTCAACTTCGTGCATCCTTTAAAAGTTTGTTAGGTTGTTATGCGGGTAAGGTGATTTTGTATTCGACCTAGTTGGATCAATTGCTTAGCCGTGTTGGGTGCTTATGTCTATTAGGTATGTTCCATCTTTGTGAATACAATTTAACATTGTTAATATAAAATTGTATATGAAATTGGATCGTGGTAAAAAACAATTAAAATGTACAATTTGGTCATTACGTAATATTGTAATTTTGCATTGTTCTCAAATTTATAACTGATATCTCCATGCAATCGTAAAATCTATAAAAAAATGGGAACATTACACATAGAAACATTCTTGGCCACACGTGTATAATCACACTTAAAACACTGAACCATGAAGATCTCAAGAGCCTTGATATGAAATATTTTTTATATCATGAAAGTTATAATACAAAAATAGAAGGCCCATCTATGGCTTGTCAATGTACATGTATCAAAAACATATTTGATGTACATGTGCAAACAAAAGTACATCTGTCCTGGACCGCGCCCCCATACTCTAACTCTGAATTATACATAAAAATACATATTTGTCCTGGACTAACACATAAAAAATATAACTTTCTCTTGTTTTTCCCAGACCATAATGATTTTCGCCTCTGTCTACAACCACTATGCATCTCTAGCGACTGCAAATCAATGACAATATTTCTTGATTAGGTAACTGAACTAGTACTGCCCAACAATAACAAAGTTTGAAAATTTAAAATATGACTCAATTGTAAATAAAACAAAGACTCACTGCATGCGTCGAGGGTATAGGTGCCCCTGGTGTCGAGGGTATAGGTGCCTCTGGTGTCCTCCTCCTTGCAGAGAGTCTCTCTGCAATGCTTCTCTGCGAATAAAAAAAAATATGTCAATTATCTCAAGAATGATCAACATGTACATGAATGAGAAAGTACTAATCAATTATGTAAAAAATGAACATCTCACCGAAAAAACCATTTGTATGGGATTACACTGGGACCCTTTAGTAGTAAGAGGAGCCGTAGGTTGAACATCAACCTCAATTGTGTGCACTAATGGACCAGGGTGTGGCTACATTCACCAAATGATAAAATAGTTAGACATCATGCATGTCCATAGACAATACAAATGAAATGCACAATTACAAATATTCAAGTAGATGTACCTCAGCGTGACTTATCCCTATTGTAGATGCAGTATTGAACGCAGCATCAACAATCCCACTAAGGTCTAGCATGGATGACTCTACATCTTGATGCTGTAAACATGCGAAAATAACATTAAGAAAAACTACTCATGAAGTGAATTCATAGCTAACCAACAACTGCCATTGGAAGTGTGTACATTACCGTGGGATGAGTAGGTTGATCCTCATGCACACCCACTCTGTTCAAGGAAGAGGGTCGTCTGGTGTAAACAACCCCCTTATCTATGTTTGGACTACAGAGAGATCCAAACCAAAGAGGCGATGCGGGGATCTGCGATGATGTCTACAGTCATAAAGTGTTACCATAGTTAGACATGGAGTTGAATGGATGTAATAATATGTACTGAAAAACTAACATGTTGTAATATACTTACCCTTTCCTAGGACATATCTCCCCCATGGGAGTGACCGCTTCCATCAATTTCTTACCCCTCTTCAAATGCTAATAGCATCTGCAAGTTTAAAAATTATAAATATTAGCGATCTATAAAGGAGTGTATAGTAAGAAATTTAAATAATTCAAACAAGATTCAGTCATAACCCATGTACTTACATTCTTCAAGTAATTATAAATTCCACCTTGGACTATGTCATTGATATCAATGTCTCCAACATCATGTTCTAAGTGGGGTTCTTGCAACTTCCAAAATTGAAAATATTAGACAATTTAATAAATTAATCAAGACTAAAACATGCATTAACAAAATGATATGTATTAACAAAATGACAAAATGTTTAAATATTACCTTAATGGTGGTTGTTTGGGCCTCAGGTACAACCACATTGGGTGTAGTACCACCCTCGTGAGAGGCATCAATCTTCTGTAAGAGTAAATATTGCATATATTACGAATATTTTAATATGTTACATATAGTATGGAAAGATTAATAATTGAACAATAACAGAGTTTTAAACCAATGTCCTTGACCACTAGTCATCGTAGTGGTACCATTTCTTGGTCTAGAACCATAACAGGGTCCCCCACATGATGTGCAGACGTGTGGCTCACTCTGAGGCACATGGGATGTCGATCTATCCCCACCAATAGATGTCCCTCCACCACCAGAAGTTGGTGGTTGTACACCAGGAGAGGAAGAGGGCGCTCTTTGGTCAATAGTGGTTATGTGTCGAGAGACCATCTCAGCTAGAGTAAAAAATGCCTCCTGTGTTTGGGAAACCATGTCATGTGCAGGAGGGATTTCTGCCCTTGGTAGCTGGGCACGGGATGCAGGTATCTGTGGATTGGAATCTCTATGCCTAGCATTGGGTCGGTGTTGGGGCATCCCCCTACCAACTCCATGGAAGCCCAACATGTCAAAATAGTTGACATGTTTCCCCATCACAAACTCTGCATACAGTGTTTGGAGGAAGTACAACGATACTTCCCTATTGTTGTGAGGGGGAATGTCAAAAACCATGTACCACCTATCAATCCAATTGTCTCTGATGGGTGGAAAGATGCACCACTCAATAGAAATATGTGGTCTGTTGATCTCCGGAATGTCATCCGTCCTAGGAAGTCTAAATAATGAATAGATGTGTTGTTTTCTTATTTTGAGTTTTTTTACCTCGTTGTAACTTAACCCATCAACATATTGTTGTCTTTTCCTCTCTCTGTAAGATGCGATGCCATACAAAGCATCATTCGATATTGTGATCGTATTAACAATAGATAAAAAAGAATCTGACAAGGGGCTGTAGAGCTCATCTCCACCCCTCCAAGCAGAACCAATCTCTCTCAAATGGGAAATAACCCTCCGTATCTCCGCATTGTTATCCATAGTAGCCACTGCAATCATAAATACAAATAAAATATCATTAGAAATATAAAAACACGATATAATGACATCTCTAAGCATTGAAAACTGTATAACTAATGTATGACAAATAACAACATAAACTAAATCTATCATGTAAATTTAAAAATTGATCTTGAATTTTACAGCAAAGCATAAACATTTAACATTTAACATTTTTGATCTCTTTCCCTCTCTTAGGTAGAATTTCATTGAAGAGGAAAACTTGCATTATCATATAGATCATTGTGCATCTTCTTTAAAGTCAAGTTTTCACTCAATGGTTCCACCTAAATTCACAAGATAAAATTAACGGTAGTACTAGGTTAAAACTCTTATCAATTTGAGTGATAAGTTAGAGACGTGTTCGGGAATCGTTAAGAGTAGGAGCTGTCATTACTTGTCTGCACTACATCCTGGGACTCGCGCGGTTCTTCCACATACCGTCGGTGTATCGAATGGCCTTTCACGTACCCTTGAGGTATATAGAAAGTTACTTCACGTACTCGATTGTATATAGGAAGAGCCCTTGTGAACGGTTGTGCATTAGACAACACTACTACCGATTTGAGCTCCCACGTACCTTGCATATATTAGGAGATCCTTCTAGGAATCCTCAAACCATCTGAGTTATCCTTTTGGCCTGTCCTGTGAGATTTCTGAATCTTATCCACTCCTTTCACATGCTTTCCTATTCCTTTTATTTTGAGTAGTACTTTCTTATGCATGGTAGTTAGGAGGTTTTTAGAGAGTTTAGAGATGGCATCCCCATCTAGGACTACCACTCAAGAGGTCCCTTTCCAAGGTGTACCTTTTGTATTCCCTCCAAGTGAAGGCATTGGTCCTCCCTTTATTGCCACTCTAAATATTCCTGGGTTAACTATAGGGTTACCGGTATGGTTGTTTAATCCGGTAATTCCTTTTACACCTAATGTCTCAAATGTCACCTCTCCTCCGAGAGAGGATCGAACTCAACCTAATCCCTCTCCTTCTTCGTTAGTTGTTGTTTCACCCCTTTCTTCTTCTTTGCTTGACCAAAGCTCTATGTTTAGTAGTCATGTGGATAAGAAGAAGAAGAAAGGGAAGGCTAAGAAGAAGAAGAAGCATAAGAAAGAGAAAAAGCAACAACCATCTGCTCTTGATGGTGCTCGTTCTAAGAGAACACTCAGAAAACCCAAGTTCCCTTGTAAGCTTTGCAAGGGGGAAAACCTTCTTAAGGAGTGTCCCGATCTCTCCCATGTATAAGAAGAGTGGTCTGAAAGGTCCAAACCATTCGTGTCATCAACCTCTGATCATCATGTTGACAATACTCCCTGAACCAGTGACCCACTAGTAAAAGGTCGTAAGGGTAAATTTTTGTATCCTTGTTTGATATGCAAGGCTATGCATCATACTTTTCTTTTTCCAAGCATGGATTAAGCTTCATGTTGGTTGGAAAATATTACTGATCATCAACAGGTGATTCCAACAAGTGATAGTAATTTATCCCTCGATCCCCCACTGGTTGACCAAGTGGTCGGTTCGGATTTATCTATGGTTGATCCCACTCTTCCTTTGGAGAGTGAAGTTAAAGTGGTCGAGTCAGTGTCATTTCCACCCGATCCTGCTCTTTCATCAAAGAGTGTTAAGACTGAAGTAGTCTCTTTGACCAAATATTCGTCTTATTCTTCTCTTCTAGTAGAGAATGAACTGAAACCTGCCGAAGTTTTTATGCTTCATTCTGATTGTTCTCGACAAGAGGAAATTTTGTCTGTTTCGACAGAACCCTCTCCAAGTAGTGAGGTTATTTCCTTTGACTAGAGTAACCTAACAGAGTCTCATCTTCATTCGAGTGTTCCTTTCCAGATAGTTGTGAATGTTACTGCTAGGCAGATACTTCACACTATTGTTGACGAAGGGGATTATGTTAGTATTCTATCCTCAACTTCTTGGCAAGCTTTAGGTTCTCCTCAGCTTGTGCCAGCCACTAATCAGATACTGGATTTTAATAGAATACCTACTACACCTTTAGGGACCCTTCATTTTTTGCCTATTACATTAGGAGGTAAAACTGTCTGTATTGATGTTATGGTGGTGCAAGGTCCTTTAGATTTCAATATGCTCCTTGGACGTGATTATGTTTACGCCATGAAGGCTATTGTGTCCACAATCTTTAGAGTTATGCATTTTCCCCATGATGGGAAGATTGTGACCATTGATCAACTTTCTTTTGTTACACCCAACCATCACGTGACTCCTAGTAATTAGATTGCCCTGAATGTGCCACATGTTCTTGTGGTTGCTTCCCCTTCTTCTAGTTAGCTTCTTCTCATCATAGGTAAAATGGGGGGCATGGCTATAGTCTATGGACATCATAATGGAGCTAAGCCGCTAGCTTTTATGTAATGGAGGCAACCTACCAACCTATAGATATCATGTTCAGTAGGATCAGGTTCGAGAGCATAGTTTACTTTTGGTTTCAAGCTCGTTAAAAAATAAAACCACTCCTTAAGCATAGTTTACCTTTTGGTTTCAAGCTTGCATAAAAATGAAACCATGTGGTGAGCAAAGTTCCCATTCTATGTCAAGCTCGTTAAAAAATGAAATGGATCTCCTCGAGCATAGTTTACCTTTTGGTTTCAAGCTTGCATAAAAATGAAATCATTCCTGAGCATAGTTCATTTTCTATTTCAAACTCGTTAAAAAATGAAGTAGGTTTCCTTAAGCATAGTTTACCTTTTGGTTTCAAGCTTGCATAAAAATTAAACCATGTTCCAAGCATAGTTACCTTCTGTTTCAAGATTGTGTAAAAATGAACCAGATCCCCTTCCCTTGAGTCGAGTCTTCCCTTTAGTGTTAGAACTTGAACCTTCTTTCACCTTCCTTGTTCTCATTCTTCCTATCCCCTTGGTGAACATTTTCACATTAGTAACCAGGTTTTTTAGGTTGGGTATGGAAGAAGAATCGTCAAATGAAACGAATCTTGGGGGCATGTCAAGCCCCTAGCAACCATGCTAGGGGTAAGCTTCACTAGCAATCATGCTGGGGGCATGATTCCAACCTCTGTATACCATGTTAATGGGATTTTTCAAGCATAGTTTAACCATTGGTTTCAATCTTGCATTGAAAATGAAACCAATCCCTGAGCATTATTTCAACTAATCTTCGAGCTCATTAAAAACAGTAAGATGGTGTTGAGCTTACTTTTCATTTTTTGTGCTCTGGTTAAAACATGAACAATGGTTTGAGCTTAGTTTATTACTTTTTAGTGCTCTGGATTCAAACATGAAAAAGGTTAATGGAGTCTTCTTTAAACTCTTTTCGGGCTCCTTAAATACGAAAAGATTGTCGAACGATCTTGTCTTCTTCACGCTCATTAAAGCATTTGAAGAGTCGTCTCTCTGATGATATATTATCTCTTTTTCGGTTCAGATAGACTATTTATGGAAAAGGAACACTCCATCCAACCACGACTGGAAGAGTTACCTAAGTTATTATTTTACACTTTTTCGGGCCTTAGGGACTAAATCATACAAAAAAGGACCCTTTGGAGTCTTCTTCCCTGGTCATTCAGACTCTAAACATGAATGATACCGAGTTTTCTTTCATTGGACTCGTTAAATAAAAAATTGAGAGACCTGTTCTTGGGAATGAACCCCTCCTCTCTCAGGTTCGTAAAACATATGAGTTTGGACTTGTCTTCATAAAAGATATACCAAGTGTTTGTTACCCTCTTTGAACTCGTAAAACCGAAAAGAGGCACTTATCAACCATGATGGGGGAAATGGGAAGGGAATCATTTTTCAAATAAATGGTAGTAGTTTGTCGTTACCTTTGAACATGGCACTTGTATGCATATCATTTCAGTCAATTGGGTATTCAGCTGATCTCCGTGACGATCCACTCTCATGAGTCATGCCACTCCTTTGAGTCTTTCAAAAGAATGCATTGTCCACTGTCGCACTGTGTGTTTGTCCTGTTTAGTCATGCTGCCAAGTCTTTTATCTTTCTGCCCAATGTTCAAAGGGAAGTTGAAGAAGTTTTTCCTCTATAGTCAAAACGGTCTCTGTGTCAGTACTTTTGAGTCAGTCCTATGGTTACTATGTTCACATCATTCCATAACTATGTTTCGAGTTTCGTGTCGTCGATGTGGGACTCATCATGGCCCTCCTTCGACGAGACCTTTCTCGTCGACATCAACTCATCATCCGAGAAATAGTCTTAGAAACAAAAACTTAGTACCTTGAGATCTATATCCCTTAATGACAGATTCTCTCGCTCTCGACATAGGTTCACATCATTGACCTTTGATCGATAGAATCGACTGGGTGTTTGACATCAGGACATCTATTCACACTCAGTAGATTGTACTAGGGTACCTTGGGAATCATTGACATCAATGGTGATCTCCCTGTGAGGTAGCAAAGAACTTCGTAGACCAAGTGCCTTATCCATTGGGCTAGTCCCCATCTTTCCTGAAAACTTCATTTTTTTATTTTTATTTTTAATTTTTTTCCTGGTGTTTGCAACTTCAACATTTCTCATCTAAACCGCTCTATCATAAGAGAAGAAAAGCGGTACCCTGGGTAAAATGGGAAAAATAGAAGTTTCTCGAGGCTTCTAGATCATGAGCCTCGTGTCCTCCCTTATCCCTATCATTGTGGGTCAATTGAACTCAAGATCCCCCATCATAGGATCTTAGAGGCCACCTCATCCACAAATCTCTCAACCATTCCTATCCATTGAGACTTATAAATACAAGCTCATGTCCATGGTTGAGGGAGAACTATAGAGGTATTGTTATGCTGTTGGATTGACCACTTGGCCCAAGCCATTGGAGAGCATAGAGAGAAACGTTGGAGCTTATGGGGATGAAGTGTTTGTCTCATGGAGATGCATGTCGACACTAAGGATTGATTGGTTGTAAACTTCTCCATACATCTTAATGCAAAGATGATTTCTGTCCCACATTACTGTTGTTTTGATTTTGCATGTACATGTTGTTATATTCCTTAGTCACTAACATGGATAAGTAGATGATTTTCTGGTAGCTTTGATGTGTTTGCATGTTTGATATGTTTGCAAGTACACAGGTTCACTATCGAAGCAGAATTCCAAGTGTCTATGACATCTAGGGAAGGTCTTCATTCTTTGTCGTTCACTCATTTGTTCTGGATCTGAACCATTTAGACCAGAGGAACAACTTTTGTCCGTAGAAGGTGAAATATTTCTGGTTACAGTATTCTCCTTTAGAGATGTTATTCCTCCAATCAGAGATGTCCTTGATTGAATTGATCATGTAAAAGTCATTAGGTAAACACTTCATTGTAAGTTGAGGAAATAGTACCCACAAAAGTTATATATAAAATTTATTTTGAGTCTCCCAAGGTAGGTCAGACCTAATTAAGGAACCTGACCAACCTAGTTAGTTATTTGAGGCATTTTCCTAATGAATATAAATAAATGAGGCACCTCTCTCATTCTTACACGTATTACACTCAAGTATTATGCTAGAGAGAGAGAGAAAGAGTATAATTTGGGAGATGAGCGACTATTCTTGTTTCTTGGGTTTTACGCTATACTTGGTCGAATTCTACACTAAGGAAGTTTTGCAGGGTTTTCTCCCTTGTGGTTTCCCCTAGAAAAATATTTGTGTTCTCATGTGTTGTTGTACTTGTCTTTCTTTCAGTGATCCTTTGCTTATGGTTATGATGTTATGATGCCTAATGTTTTTATATATTGTATAACCATTAAAAATATAACATGGTATCAGAGACACCTTGAAAGAAGTCTTTTTGAAGATGAAACACTGCTACAGCTATAGTTACTAAAGATTAGGGTTTCCTGCTTGAAAACCCAAGAAGACAAAAACTAGTCATGTTGTGAATTTCTCTATAATGCAATATTGGAGAAGGATCAAGATATAAAACTTTGAAAGGTCAAATATAAAATCCGAATCTACCCTGCATAAAATTTTCATCCTTAGATTCACTATAATATAGGAGATATGATTCCTCCAACATACAGTTTCAATCTCTCCCAGAATTCAGCCTTAAATAGGTGACCTAGGGAGAATCGTTATATCTCGGGCTAGGAAGGTACAAATGAAATTTCAAATTTTTTAGAAAATAGGGAACAAACTTTTGTTTCTGTGATAATAGTTTCATAAACTGAAGGTGAAACATCGACACATGGCAGTTTTTACAAGTTCTCTATGCTGAACAGTACTAAAATATGTCACCTTGGGAAACTTCGCATAAGTCCCACTTGGTGAATCAAATTATTCTCTAACCTATGGAGTTGGAAAGAAGAAAGACTAGGCTACTTCAGGATGAAGTTTTAGACCTTGAGGAGCCAAAAATTCGTAGCTATAGCATAAACAAGATCAGTCAATTTTGTAGAAGAAACAAAAGAAAAACTAGGGCTTCCTGTTCCGGGCACTTCCCTCCACCAATTAGTTGAAGAAAGAGGACCATCAAATTCACCATAGGAGGGAACATATATCGATGCAAGAAGTTTCTCATTTTGTCGACTTTGAATTTTTTACGAAACACTACTGCTGGAGAAAAATAGGGCATATAATATTTTACAGTTTTTTCCACAGTTTTGGGAAAAAAAGTATGTTTATCAGCTTTCCTTGAGGAGGTGCATATTTCTATCCAATAAGATCTTGAATATACCTAAGTTGAAAAATTATGGTTTCTATGTCAAACCCTAGGTCCACGAAAAGTAGTCTTCCAAAATATCCTTCAAGAAAGTTCTAAGTTGAAGAAATCTCACTGGTTATAAGTTCCATCCTCTCTATTTCCATTTGAGGTTATCATTTTTACCATGATTGTCATAACCCCGAAATTTCAAAAAAATTTAAATTTTTTTAAATAGTATATATTCTTATTAACTGCAGTCATTAACTGAATTGATTAGTTTTATGTTACTAGAATTATAACTGAATGATCTTTTGATTATACTTAACCTTAAAGAATAGTTTCTTTTCAGTTACTGATTTGTTTTCTGTTTGCGACTACAAGGGGGATTGTCATGACAGACTGGGCTTACTTAGCTTCCGAGCTAATGCAACAGTTTTCTTTCCCTTATAGATATACAGGTAATGTTCAGGTCGCTGCTAACAAATCTCTAAAGTATTAAATAACGATTTGCTGTACACAATCATTCAGTAAAATTATATGCATGCTAGCCAGATTTACCAGGCTTCTAAAGGTAAAGCTTTAACTATAATCTCCTTTAATATCTTACTGATAGAAAGTTGAATTTTACTAGTAAATATGATAGCTACTTTTCCTTCATGATAGCAGGATTAAGTAACCCTATGGAGTACTGAACCATTTGATGTGTTTACTGTAATGCAAATATAAAAGTAAATAAATGTTTCTTATCTAGCACAATAAATATAACTGGGTTACCATATCCAGATCTAATTCTACTCATCCATAGTTACTGCAACATGCCAAGTTTAGATTCGGAAATATGTTTTGATTTGCAACTGCAATTGTAAAGGATATGGTAATTTAAGTATCAACATATACTTTTCTTACTTCAAGCATTTATCAAGTTTATTTCATGATACAAGTCTTTCTTTAATACTTTTGAGGATCTGCATTGTTTTGGAATACTACTTTTATTTTCATGATCGAAGTTTGTATGGAAACAAACCTTTTTAAAAACATTCCTAGGTTTATTATACTTATGAGTAGAATATTATTTCTATTCTAAAGACAAAGGTTTGTTAGTGGGATTACAAAACCTTTTCATACTTATTATACTCAAATGTCAATTATGATGTTCTTGTCCATATTATCAAGCCAAGAATGCTGAGTTTTCTCAAGCTATCAGTCAGATATTGACTTATAAAAAAAATCTTCTATAACCCTTGGGCTTGAATTTGATAAAGTCTATTTGTCACCAAGAAAATGGTTCTAATACTACTAACAGGATATCATTCTACTAGCAAGTATTCAAGAGTAAACCATAATCGAAATTCACATAGTTGGTTTACTATACTATTATAGACTTTTATAATTTATAATGTTATTCCTTTTTATCTTCAATTGTAAACTTAGGGAAATTTGTAATATGAAGTAGATTTATAACCAAATTATATCATGGTAACCAACCTTACTCTTTTTCTTTATATATTATCATATCCAAAATAACTCTCCAAACCTAAGTATATGAGATCAACGATGAACAAAATGTACAAAGCAATGTTTTATAAGCATTATTCTAATATCCACACGTGACTATAAGAGACTAATGATAATCCAATGTTTATATGTTTGATTTCGTAATGCAGGTGCTTTGAATATAGAGTATCGAACCCTATGGAATCCCCGCGTTATGATTTGGTTTGGAAATCATTGGAAAGAATCTTGTCGTGGAACTATAGAGTTCCCACCCATTGCATGCAAATAATTTAAGGGGCTACGTGGGCTCTTCCCAGCCACGCACTGTCGTTTATCTTGGTTGACTTAACCCTAGTCTTCATTTCTCCACTGCCTGCGGGCCTTTAGCTGCTCTGCAACATATCCTACTCCTTCTCGCTGCTCGCACTGTTTGCTAGTCGACTCTTTTGTTGGTTTGGTTCCTTGTGGTTTCTCTGCCGCATTGTGTGGAGGTTTACTGTGTCAAGTAGTTGCTGCTGGCCACTGAGTAGTGTTATAAAACCTAGGGTTTCCCATCGTGACCAGTACTTCTTTAGATTTCCACGAGGTCCACCTTCTCTGCAACGAATGAAGGGTTTACCCTTCCTCTTGCTCATGGTAGTCTCGTTGTTCATTGGTGGCCATATCTCTTTCAAACTCTAAGGTATGTACAGAGTTTTCTTTGACTGTCTACTTTAAATAACAGTTTAACAATTGCATTCTTATAAGGTTTTTAATATTAAACTGCTCCTTCGCTGCAGGGTCGGACTCCTCCTCATGGCATGGACGGCGCAAGGCTTCGACAGTTGGCTTTCCCCGGCAAGCCTGGTTTTAACCATGGCGTTCCCTCCTTGCTAGTTCTTAGGGCAGTTAAGGGTTTGGTTTCATGATGTAAATATTTTGCTGTTTACTTGGGTTCATTTGGTGAATCCTAACACTGTTAAAGAGTTTGTCTCTTTGTTTATTACGGAATCTTGGCTGAAGCCGAGACTGTGGGTTTTTTGGGTCTTGTTTGAAAACTGTGTAAAGCATGCAAAAGATGTAATACTGTTTGTATAGGTTGTAGGTTTTACTTTAATGTAAAAAATACTGGCAGCCATGAGGTGCCAAGGAGATAAACTCCATCCTCAGTACATATTTTAAGTTTTTATCAGGGTTTACCCTGAATTTGGAGCTATGCGCTGTCCAGCTACTTTTCTTAAATAAATATTATGTTACCGTACAGTTTTGAAATCCATTACTGTTTATTTTTTGGCTTATTAAGCTTATCTATCTTCATTACATTGGGTTCTTGTTAATTTTGATAAAATACTTGGTATATTTTAAGTTATTAATTCGTGGTACTTGCTGGTAGGTTTTTACTGCATTTTAATAATATACAGAGTTAACGATTTTATAAAATGTTATAAGAGTTATACTTGTCAGAATAAAATAATTTTGAGGTTTTAAATGACATTTAAAAGTCATTTGACTGTATCACCAAGCTTACAGGTTTTTATACTCTAAAAATTCCTGCTAATGAGAAAAGATAAGATATTACTGTAATTTCTAAATAATATAAATTTATATACAATAGTTAATAGGATATTAATATCATTGTTTATAATACCCTGGTTATTCTTTACTTATTACTGTTGTTATTTGTTCTGCTTATAATCTTTTATAATTATTACTTTTTATAATTATATAAAGTAATAATAGTTATTCTCAGTTTATAAATAATCTGTGTTTAAAGTATTCTCCAAACTTATTGTTAATTTAATTTGTTGTCAAGGGTTCTGTACTGGCTTTATACCCTGACTTACTATTTAATAGAAATACTGTAATTTTTAATGCATAGTTTATACCTTTCAAATTTATGTAAAGTCTTTATACTCTCATTATATTTTAATAATGTTTTCAAGTATTATTTATTTACTTTATAATACACAGAGTATAAATAGTTTATTTATACATAGTCCTTATTTTTTTTTCCAAGAAAAAAAAGTGTAATTTTATTTCAAGCCGAGGTGATATAAAATTACATTCTGTAGGTGCATAAGCACATCTGAGACAAGACCATAGGTCTGCAGAAAAAAAAACAAAAAAACAATAATATTACATAAGTTGTCTAGGAATTAGGGATTTTATAGTAATCCTCTAAATTCCCTTTCTTCCCTCTCTTCTTTGATTTCAATTCTGTCCATCCCCCCTACTGAGGTGCAGCTACAATCAGTTCTTTACTCACCTGCTCCACTGTTGGCTGAGCAGACGTTTTATCTTTATCTGAATCTGAATTTTCTGATTCATGTGCACGCTTGGACCCGGTTAAGGAAGTAGCCATTTGTTGTATATTTTCCATGATTGTTTCCTTACTGGAATTTTTTGATTCTGAATGACATGCCTCCACTGTTTCAACTATATGCACTGTTTCCTCATTGACCTCGTCCTTTAGGTGTTCTTCTAGTTTGCTCTCCTCACCTTCTGAATCCTCATCAATAGAGGGAGCATAATCTGCCTGCCATGTTTTCCTTTTTGGATGCAACCCCTGTTTATTTTTGGGAAACCTTTTTGAAAGAGGACATGAGTCTTGTAAGTGTCCTGTCAGATGGCAAAATCTGCATCTAAAAGCAGTATTTTCATAGTCCAGTGCCTGGATCCATTTGTACTTTTCATATATCAGCTGGACTCTATCAAGAAGACCTTTGCTAAGGTCGATCTCCACACAGATTCTTGCGTAAGTAAATAACCCTTGATCATTCAGGTCAGAATCACTTTTAATGAACTTCCCAAGTAGATTGCCAATGTCTTCCAGTACTAGGTGATGCCAGAAAGGAAGTGGCAGGTTTGGCAGCTGCACCCATACCGGCATTTTGGTTACCACCATAGTGTTGGCATCAAACTCAGGGAACCAGGGGATTAAGAAAAGCCCCGCTCTCCCCCAAAACCAAGGACCTTGCTCAATGATCTTCTGATATTCTTCCTTTGATTCAAACTCTACAACAAAAAATCCTTTGGAACATAAAAGAATTTGACAATTTGTTGTCTAGTTTGTGTAGATCCAGTTATGAAGATCAAAAGATCTGGGCCAAAAACCATTAAAACGACAAATGAGAGCATGTGTTTGAAGGGTACTAAATAGTTGTGTTACCTCTTTATTCTTGACCTCCAGAGATGGGATAACATCCAGTTTCTCCACAATATACGACTTGGGTAGTGAATATGGTGGAGCTGCTGTGGACTGTGACCCCTTTGATCGAGTTGTGTCTTTGTATGAAGAGGGACCTGTTGTTCCTATGTTCCCAATCGTTCCCCCCCACAAACGATACATCACATGTAGAGTAGAGTTCTTATAAATCTAGAAATCCCTCAACTTTTCACCCTCATGCAGCAATTTCCCCTCATGCAGAATGTAAAAAAGAGTTGGAGAGTAACCCTCTTTCTGCACTATCAGGGTTTTTAGAGTCTCCCCTGTATCTTCAACAAAAACCCACAGCAATAAAGTTTTACCTGAGGGCAGTTTCACAAAAATCTGAAAATTTCCTACCTCTGTCTTATATCCCGAATCAGAAAGACAGGAATTAAAATCATACCCTTCATCTTCAGAATGATAGGCCAATACCGGCCTTGTATATATCACGCACCTCGCCCTCCTCTCCTTACCACTGTGATGAACAACACTAAAAAGGCATGCAATCCGAGAAAGTGCTGCAGACCAGTGCTGAAATGCTCGAAGAATGCCCCAGCGAAATAGAAAAGTACCCGTCCTCCTATCCTCACCGTTGTGGGGATCGACCGGCGTACTCCCTTCAACCCATTGAGAGCTGCAAGCATTGCCGGCATCTGTCAAAATCTCGGCCAAGAAATGCAATGCTATGCATGCATAGTCTTCGGCCTGCAAACCCTGCAGAAAAGATATTTGGACATGACCAGATAAACGATATGCAAGTGAAGCCGCCTTCAAAATCTCTGTCCATAGAGAAGATGCGATCCTGAAGGAAAACGGCCGCTGTACTGTGTGGGATTGCTTCAAAAATGAATATTTAGAATCGGAATACTGTATAAGGCCATCCAAAATATGATAGACCAGCCCAGGGTCGTCCCGGCGGCCATGTTCTTCTTTGGCGGTGAGGGTAAAACCTAGGTTTACAATTCTCATCTTTCTCCCTCGAATTCAGTTTCTAATTGCAAGTCATACATAGTCCTTATTTATTTATACATAGAGTATAAATAGTTTAAGTTTGCAATTGTAATAATAAAAATATTACCTTAAGTGTTACATTAGTAATACTCCTATATTATATGTAATACGAGTTTATCATTATTAATACAATAAAGGTAATATCTCTTTTTATGAGTACCAATGTTTCCATGATTACTATTTAATTTAATTTATAGCATTCTGTTATTTAATTAGTTTATCTTTTTAGTTATGATGCCTGTGTATATAATAACATTCATTTACCATCTAAGAAAAAAGGTAACAATTCTATAATCTATTTAAGCTCATTCGATATAAAAGAAAATTTAGTAATTTATATTTACATCCTTAACCATAAATACAGACTAACCCAACCAGGTTTTAACTGAAGAATCTAAACAATATTCAATTACTTCTACTGTCAGTATTGTCTTTTCAACATAAAGAAATTAGATTCTTTCAAACTGGAAGCAAAACAATTATAAAGTTTAAACAGCAGATACACTTAGTCTATCTTTTTCTTAGTACAACTATTACATTTGTCTAAAATAATAGGATTACTGAGATTGATATACTGTTCAAGAAAAAATAGTTTTTATCTATGTGCATAAACAGCTGTGAGTAAAGCAAATAATGTCTTCCGATGTTAAGTAAAGAAACAATATACTACTCTACCATCTCATCATACTATCTGTTTATAATTTTTACCCCTATGCTGGAGTACGGTCTTGTAAAACCCAGATGTGGAAAAACACAGTGGTATTTAGTTTCTATCAACTGATTCTATTACTGATAAACTAAACACTTTCATAAATAAACCATTTAATAACTACTAGCATATCATCTAACCATTCACAATTTATAAAACAAAAACAGTTAGGTGACAAAACTTGCTTAAGCTTTGGACAACAACAGCAATGGGAGGCCGTTCCTCCCTACCAATTTCCTGGAGAGTGCTCAAACAACAACTTCTCAGCTCAGGATCCTCGAGCTTGCTCTGATCTCCCTGGCTAGAACTAAGTGTGGCAATCGTCAGTTATCAGTCCTCAAACTCAGTAATAATCCAGAACTCATCAGTAAGTTCACCCAACTAACAAGCTGTAATAAACAAGTTACTGCGGCATTCCTCTCAGAACAACTTCCTTATTGTTTTTCCCTCTTTCCTCAATGAATTTCCTGAATATCATTCACCTGAATGAATTCTCTCTGGGAAATATCTGAGCAGCCTTAGCTCTCTTCATTGAGTACTTTTAAAAGATTGCCTAAGTCTTTTTTGGGTTAGTTGTCATTTAATGAGCCACCTGCTCTGATTCCAATATCTTGGGGAATCATGACCCCAAATATAGGGAAGTTGCCACCTGCAACTTAGGAAGTGTTTGAGGATGCTGCCACTTGTCTTTTTCCCTCCACCTAGTTCCATCCACCAGTTTAACCAGTAACCTCTTTTTAACAGCTCTCCCATGCTGTTGTCTCCACAATTTATTTATTAATAATAAAATATTCTGAATTACATTCCACTTCTGTTGACTCTGCTGAGTCATCAGTTCCTACTTAGCATTAATTTAACATAATGTTTCAGGAATATAATAAAAACAATTAACATTATTTTACAAAATTGGGGTATGTGACATACACACCCCCTTAAAATGTAACATCGTCCTTGATGTTACTTATTCTTCATCCTCTGCAACCTCCTGGATCAGATTCGGGTATGCTTCCCGCATCTTACTTTCCAGTTCCCAGGTAGCTTCTTCAGGACTAAGGTGCTTCCATTGCACCTTCAACTGTCCAATTGTGCGGTTCCGCAGAGTAATTTCCCTCCTCCCAAGGATACAGTCCGGTTCCACCAGAACTTCTCTTTCTGGTTCCACCTATACAACATTCCAATCAATTACATGAGTAGCATCATGAACATACTTTTTAGAACAGAAATATGAAAAACATTATGCACTTTCAAGTTAGGTGGTAACGCAAGCTGATATGCAACTTGAACAATTCTGGATAAAATTTCAAACGGACCACAATAACGTGGTGCTAGTTTTGCACAACTCCCCAGTCTTAGGGATATTTTCTTTGGTCTTACCTTTATAAACACGTGCTCACCCACCTGGAACTCCTTGGGAGTTCTTTTTAAATCTGCTTGGCTCTTTTGTCGATCCTGTGCTACCTTCAAATTTTCCTGCACTTGTTTTACAATCTGTTCCATTTCCTTCAATAATTCAGGCCCTAACACCAATCTATCTACTGGATTATTCCAGGAGATAGGAGTGTTGCATTTACGCCCATACAGAATCTCAAATGGGCTGAACTTAGCTGATGTCTGATAGTTATTATTGTATGCAAATTCTGCTAAATGCAAGTAGTCCTCCCACTTACCTGGCTGATCCTTAACGTACATTCTTAACAGATCTTCTAGCACCTGATTTACTCTTTCAATCTGTCCGTCCGTTTGAGGATGAAAAGAGGTGCTAAAATTCAGTGTTGTATTTAATCCCTTAAACAAGGACTTCCAAAAATTCCCTGTGAATTTAGGATCCCTGTCTGAAATAATAACCTTAGGTACTCCATGTAATATAAAAATCTGCTTTAAAAATATATCAGCTATATTAGCAGCCTTGTAAGTAGTCTTGATAGGAATGAAATGTGCTGCTTTGCTTAACTTTTCAACCACCACCATAATTGAATCATTCTGATTCTGATTTCTGGGCAATCCTGTAATGAAATCCAAACTGATGATCTCCCATTTCCAACTAGGAATAGGCAAAGGTTGCAGTAAACCAGCTGGATGTTGGTGTTCGGTCTTCACTTGTTGACAATCCAAACATCTAGCTATGTACTCAGCTACTTCAGATTTCATATTAGGCCAGGAATATTGTTTTCTTAATATGGTGACAGTCTTTTGGTAGCCTGGATGTCCTGAGTAAGGGGTTTTATGAACTTCATCCAGAATCAGTAATTTAACCTTAGGCACATTAGGCACATACAGTTTGTCCTTAAACAATAAAAATCCATCTTTATTTAGACTATAACCTTTTATTAAACTTTCTGTAGGTTCTTCTTTAGCTGTAACTTGTAATTTTTTATAAATTTCATCCTGTTTTATCCCTTCAATCAGCTGTTCATTTAAATTAGAAGAATAAGTGCTGATTGCTGCTGTAAAATTCAGCTTTGCATTTCTGCTTAAAGCATCAGCCATCTTATTTTCTTTTCCTTTTATATGTTGAATTTCGAAATCATATTCACTCAAGAAGGCCAACCACCTTGCTTGTATTGCATTTAAGTTGGGCTGATCCAAAAGGTATTTCAGACCTTTATTCTCAGTCATTAAAATAATTTTTCTGCCTATTAAGTGGTGTCGCCACATCTTTAAAGCATGTATAACAGCTACAAGTTCTAAATCATAAGTTGCATAATTCTTTTCATGAATCTTTAACTTCCTGGACTCATAGGCAATGACATGCCCGTCTTGAGTCAGTACACCGCCTAAACCATCATTACAAACATCGGTGCATACCACGAAATCCTTATTAGGATCTGCTATTCTTAAAATAGGCGCAGTTGTTAATAAGTTTTTTAGTTTCTTAAAACTTTCTTCACATTTTAAGTTCCAGTCGAATTTCTTGCCTTTCTTTTGCAAGGAAGTGATTGGATTAGTTATTTTTGAAAAACCTTCAATGAATATCTGGTAATAACCGGTAATTTCCATAAATGACCTAACATCTGTTACGTCTTTTGGAACTGGCCAATATTCGATTGCACGAATCTTTTCAGGATCCACTGAAACCCTTCCCATTAGAGAGAATTTGAGGTCAAAAATGGGCCTTCTAAGAGATGTACTACAAAAATATAAGATATATTAAAATATTATGAGTTAGGGGTTTTATGGGGTA
>LPNX010061308.1:111576-128347 GCA_001517045.1 Pseudotsuga menziesii
TTAGTCACTATGTGACCTAAGTACTGGATTTAATCCTTAAAGAAATCACACTTGCTGAACTTAGCAAAGAGCTGTTGCTCTCGCAGTTCTTGTAAAACTATCCGTAAGTGTTCCTTATGTTCCGCTTCATTTTTAGAATAGATTAAGATGTCATTGATAAACACGACAACACATTTATCTAAGTATTTATGCATTATATTATTCATTAGGCACATAAAGACAGCTGGGGCGTTGGTAAGCCCAAATGACATTATGACAAATTCGTAATGTCCATAGCTCGTCCTGAAGGCTGTCTTGAAAATGTCCTCATCCTTAATCCTTACCTGATGATATCCTGATCTCAGGTCTATCTTTGAGAACACCATAGCTCCACGTAGCTGATCAAATAGATCATCTATGCAGGGCAACACATATCTGTTTTTAATGGTCATCTTGTTTAGTTGACGGTAATCTATGCATAATCGCATAGTTCCGTCCTTCTTTTTAACAAAGATGACTGGTGCTCCCCAAGGGGACACACTGGGTCAAATGTACTTCTTATCTATTAACTCCTTTAACTGTGATTTTAATTCATTGAGTTCTAAAATATTCATACGATACAGAGCTTTCAAGCTAGGTACAACACCTGGTACCAGCTCAATAGTGAAATCCAGTTCCCTCCTAGGAGGTAATCTTGGAATTTCCTCCGAACAAACATCAGTAAATTCATTTAAAACAGGAATATCCTCTATTTTTATTTTATCTTTTTTCAGATTTACTTGCCTCATCCATAATAGTTACAGCATAGGCTTTGCACCCTTTCATGACTGCTCTTTTAAGTTGTAAGGCAGAAATCTTCCTGATTACAGTTTTCCTAGGAATACCCTTAACTTTTACTGACTGTTCATTATTATTTACGCACGTAAAGGTTTTATCAAAACAGTTTAAAACTACCTTGTGCTGCTCTAACCAATCCATACCAATTAATAAATCATATGAGCCAAGTGGCAGAACATTAAGCTTAATTGTAGTTTTAAAATCATTCATAAACAAAGCGCATTCTTTCACATAACATGTTACTTTCCTTTTTGCCCCAATGGCTAATTGAACTAACCAGGAGCTATCAAACTTTTCAACAGTCAATTTACACTTTTCTACTATCTGAGGTGAAATGTAACTAAGACTAGCTCCTGGATCTATTAAAATAGTTACAGGGGTTTGATTAACCATACCTTCCACTTCCACCATGGAAGTCTGATAGTCAGCTTGGCGGTTCTCCAAAGCTGCATTTATTCTAGGCATAGTCCTCGCAAATTCTCCAATGGTCATTTCATCCTGCACAGTGTGAATATTGCTGTTTGACTTTTTCCGATTTGGGCAAACCGAAGCATAGGGCGGGCCATTGCATTCCCAGCACTTAACAGGCTCGTTTCGTTCAAAATTCTTAGTGAAATTTCCATGATTGTTTGGAACTTCCTTGCCCTTGAGGTTATTGGAATTATTGGAATTATGAGAAACACCATTTTTATTCCCCTAGAAATTTTTGCTGTTGGAATAATTTCTCTTCTTCTTATTCTTAAAATTCTTCTAGGGTACAAATTATTTCTTTTTAAACTCAGACTGATTACTGTTCTTTTTAGCCTTCCAGTTGGCTATACCTTCTTTCTTCTTGTTCAGCTCAAAACATAAATTTGCCTTCCTCATGGCTTCTTCCAGAGTCTTCGGGTTATCATACTCAATTCTGTCCTTTATGTGATATGGCAGACAGCTGAGAAACTACTGCACTTTAGGTTTCTCATCAACCAAATAAGGTACATACCTCAACAAGCTTAAGAATTTACTGTTTAAGTCCTTCATAGTCATGGATCCTAACTTTAACTCGTAAAATTCTTTAGCTCTCTCTTCATAGTATTGTTCGGACATAAATTTCTTCTTGAAGTACCTTTTAAAGGTACTCCAATTAACCTCTTTTTCTTTGATACCCTTAACTCTCTTCAGATCTTGCCACCATATGTATTCTTTTCCAGAGAGATTATAGATTGCCATTATTGCCTTTAGCTGATTTGAATAGTTGTATATCTAAAAATATTTCCTCATCCCGGACAACCAGGACTCTGCCTCTTCCCCTTTTTCAGTCTCTCTGTTGAAAGTTGGGGGCTTTATTTTTTTGAACTCCCCGGAAATCTCTTCATATGGCCTGTACCTTTTCTTTCTATTATACAACTCAGCCTCAAAACTGTCACTAGTAGTGTGATAGCTTGGTTGTTCCCTGAACCCTTCAGATGAGGAACTATTTTTAGCTTTAGTTAGTTTCATCTTTTTAGATCCTTTATGATGGCTAGCTTCCTCAGATTCAGATCTTTTGCTCCTCCCTTCATTATGAAATTTTTCCATCAATATTTGGTTCAACTCTTCTTGAGTTTTCAAAATCCTTTCATTGTCCTTCTTGACTGATTCCATTTTAGTCTTCAGATCCTTTATAGTCTGCATCAGCTCTGAAGAGTGAGCAGTTACCTCTTCTAACACAGGTTCTCTGGACATTTGTCTTGTCTCGGTGTTTGGAGACTCCTCCTGAGCATATTCTCCTAGGTTCTCCATACCTGCTTGTTAGATTCAGAAAAAAGAAATTTTCTGTTCTTTACATAAAACAAAATACAGGTTAGTACATTATTTTTGTTGTTTTGTGGGAAACTAGTTGGGCCACATTGAGGCCTAGTATTTGAACCATGCTCTGATACCATATGTCATAACCCCAAAATTTCAAAAAAAATTAAATTTTTTTAAATAGTATATATTATTATTAACTGCATTCATTAACTGAATTGATTAGTTTTATGTTAGTAGAATTATAACTGAATGATCTTTTGATTATACTTAACCTTAAAGAATAGTTTCTTTTCAGTTACTGATTTGTTTTCTGTTTGTGACTACAAGGGGGGTTGTCATGACAGACTGGGCTTACTTAGCTTCCGAGCTAATGCAACAGTTTTCTTTCCCTTACAGATATATAGGTAATGTTTGGGTCACTGCTAACAAATCTCTAAAGTATTAAATAACGATTTGCTGTACAAAATCATTCAGTAAAAGTATATGCATGCTAGCCAGATTTACCAGGCTTCTAAAGGTAAAGCTTTAACTATAATCTCCTTTAAGATCTTACTGATAGAAAGTTGAATTTTACTAGTAAATATGATAGCTACTTTTCCTTCATGATAGAAGGATTAAGTAACCCTATGGAGTACTGAACCATTTGATGTGTTTACTGTAATGCAAATATAAAAGTAAATAAATGTTTCTTATCTAGCACCGTAAATATAACTAGGTTACCATATCCAGATCTAATTCTACTCATCCATAGTTACTGCAACATGCCAAGTTTAGATTCGGAAATATGGTTTGATTTGTAACTGCAATTGTAAAGGATATGGTAGTTTAAGTATCAACATATACTTTTCTTACTTCAAGAATTTATCAAGTTTATTTCATGATACAAGTCTTTCTTTAATACTTTTGAGGATCTGCATTGTTTTGGAATACTACTTTTATTTTCATGATCGAAGTTTGTATGGAAACAAACCTTTTTAAAAACATTCCTAGGTTTATTATACTTATGAGTAGAATATTATTTCTATTCTAAATACAAAGGTTTGTTAGTGGGATTATAGAACCTTTTCATACTTATTATACTCAAATGTCAATTACGATGTTCTTGTCCATATTATCAAGCCAAGAATGCTGAGTTTTCTTAAGCTATCAGTTTGATATTGACTTATAAAAAAAATATTCTATAACCCTTGGGCTTGAATTTGATAAAGTCTATTTGTCACCAAGAAAATGGTTCTAATACTACTAACAGGATATCATTCTACTAGCAAGTATTCAAGAGTAAACCATAATCGAAATTCACATAGTTGGTTTACTATACTATTATAGAATTTTATAATTTATAATGTTATTCCTTTTTATCTTCAATTGTAAACTTAGGGCAATTTGTAATATGAAGTAGATTTATAACCAAATTATATCATGGTAACCAATATTACTCTTTTGCTTTATATATTATCATACCCAAAATAACTCTCCAAACCTAAGTATATGAGATCAACGATGAACAAAATCTACAAAGCAATGTTTCATAAGCATTATTCTACTATCCATACATGACTATAAGAGACTAATGATAATCCAATGTTTATATGTTTGATTTCGTAATGCAGGTACTTTGACTATAGAGTATCGAACCCTATGGAATCCCCGCGTTATGATTTGGTTTGGAAATCATTGGAAAGAATCCTGTCGTGGAACTATAGAGTTCCCACCCATTGCATGCAAATAATTTAAGGGGCTACGTGGGCTCTTCCGAGCCACGCACTGTCATTTATATTGGTTGACTTAACCCTAGTCTTCATTTCTCCACTTCCTGTGGGCCTTTAGCCGCTCTGCAACATATCCTACTCCTTCTCGCTGCTCGCACTGTTTGCTAGTCGACTCTTTTGTTGGTTTGGTTCCTTGTGGTTTCTCTGCCGCATTGTGTGGAGGTTTACTGTGTCAAGTAGTTGCTGTTGGCCACTGAGTAGTGTTATAAAACCTAGGGTTTCCCATCGTGACCAGTACTTCTTTAGATTTCCACGAGGTCCACCTTCTCTGCAACGAATGAAGGGTTTACCCTTCCTCTTGCTCATGGTAGTCTCGTTGTTCATTGGTGGCCATATCTCTTTCAAACTCTAAGGTATGTACAGAGTTTTCTTTGACTGTCTACTTTAAATAATAGTTTAACAATTGCATTCTTATAAGGTTTTTAATATTAAACTGCTCCTTCGCTGCAGGGTCGGACTCCTCCTCATGGCGTGGATGGCGCAAGGCTTCGACAATTGGCTTTCCCCGGCAAGCCTGGTTTTAACCATGGCGTTCCCTCCTTGCTGGTTCTTAGGGCAGTTAAGGGTTTGGTTTCATGATGTAAATATTTTGCTGTTTACTTGGGTTCATTTGGTGAACCCTAACACTGTTAAAGAGTTCGGCTCTTTGTTTATTACGGAATCTTGGCTGAAGCTGAGACTGTGGGTTTTTTGGGTCTTGTTTGAAAACTGTGTAAAGCATGCAAAAGATGTAATACTATTTGTATAGGCTGTAGGTTTTACTTTAATGTAAAAAATACTAGCAGCCGTGAGGTGCCAAGGAGATAAACTCCATCCTCAGTACATATTTTAAGTTTTTATCAGGGTTTACCCTGAATTTGGAGCTATCAGCTACTTTTGTTAAATAAATATTATGTTACTGTACAGTTTTGAAATCCATTACTGTTTAATTTTTGGCTTATTAAGCTTATCTGTCTTCGTTACATTGGGTTCTTGTTAATTTTGATAAAATACTTGGTATATTTTAAGTTATTAATTCGTGGTACTTGTTGGTAGGTTTTTACTGCATTTTAATAATATACAAAGTTAATGATTTTATAAAATGTTATAAGAGTTATACTTGTCAGACTAAAATAATTTTGAGGTTCTAAATGACATTTAAAAGTCATTTGATTGTATCACCAAGCTTATAGGTTTTATACTGTAAAAATTCCCGCTAATGAGAAAAGATAAGATATTACTGTAATTTCTAAATAATATAAATTTATATACAATAGTTAATAGGATATTAATATCATTGTTTATAATACCCTGGTTATTCTTCATGTAATACTTATTACTGTTGTTATTTGTTCTGCTTATAATCTTTTATAATTATTACTTTTTATAATTATATAAAGTAATAATAGTTATTCTGAGTTTATAAATAATCTATGTTTAAAGTATTCTCCAAACTTATTGTTAATTAAATTTGTTGTCAAGGGTTCCGTACTGGCTTTATACCCCGAGTTACTATTTAATAGAAATACTGTAATTTTTAATGCATAGTTTATACCTTTCAAATTTATGTAAAGTATTTATACTCTCATTATATTTTAATAATGTTTTCAAGTATTATTTATTTACTTTATAATACACAGAGTATAAATAGTTTATTTATACATAGTCCTTATTTATTTATACATAGAGTATAAATAGTTTAAGTTTGCAATTGTAATAATAAAAATATTACCTTAAGTGTTACATTAGTAATACTCCTATATTATATGTAATACGAGTTTATCGTTATTAATACAATAAAGGTAATATCTCTTTTTATGAGTACCAATGTTCCCATGATTACTATTTAATTTAATTTATAGCATTCTATTATTTAATTAGTTTATCTGTTTAGTTATGATGCCTGTGTATATAATAACATTCATTTACCATCTAAGAAAAAAGGTAACAGTTCTATAATCTATTTAAGATCATTCGATATAAAAGAAAATTTAGTAATTTATATTTACATTCTTAACCATAAATACAGACTAACCCAACTAGGTTTTAACTGAAGAATCTAAACAATATTCAATTACTTCTACTGTCAGTATTGTCTTTTCAGCATAAAGAAATTAGATTCTTTCAAACTGGAAGCAAAACAATTATAAAGTTTAAACAGTAAATACACTTAGTCTATCTTTTTCTTAGTACAACTATTACATTTGTCTAAAATAATAGGATTACTGAGATTGATATACTGTTCAAGAAAAAATAGTTTTTTATCTATGTGCATAAACAGCTGCCAGTAAAGCAAATAATGTCTTCCGATGTTAGGTAAAGAAACAATCTACTATTCT
This sequence comes from Pseudotsuga menziesii, assembly GCA_001517045.1. Classification (NCBI taxonomy): domain Eukaryota; kingdom Viridiplantae; phylum Streptophyta; class Pinopsida; order Pinales; family Pinaceae; genus Pseudotsuga; species Pseudotsuga menziesii. Next base: position 118,250 of record LPNX010061308.1, read on the forward strand.
ACCATCTCATCATACTATATGTTTATAATTTTTACCCCTGTGCTTGAGTACGGTCTGGTAAAACCCAGATGTGGAAAAAAACAGTGGTCTTTAGTTTCTATCAACCGATTCTATTACTGATAAACTAAACACTTTCATAAATAAACCATTTAATAACTACTAGCATATCATCTAACCATTCACAATTTCTAAAACAAAAACAGTTAGGTGACAGAACCTGCTTAAGCTTTGGATAACAACAGCAATGGGAGACCGTTCCTCCCTACCAATTTCCTAGAGAGCGCTCAAACAATGACTTCTCAGGACCCCCGAGCTTGCTCTGGTCTCCCTAGATGGAACTAGGTGCAGCAATCGTCAGTTACCAGTCCTCAAACTCAGTAATAATCAAGAACTCATCAGTAAGTTCACCCAGCTAATAAGCTGTAATAAACAAGTTACTGCAGCATTCCTCTCACAACAACTTCCTTATTGTTTTTCCCTCTTTCCTCAATGAATTTCCTGAATATCATTCACCTGAATGAATTCTCTCTGGAAAATATCTGAGCAGCCTCAGCTCTCTTCATTGAGTACTTTTAAAAGATTGCCTAGGTCTTTTTTGGGTTAGTTGTCATTTAATGAGCCACCTGCTCTGATTCCAATATCTTGGGGAATCATGACCCCAAATATAGGGAAGTTTCCACCTACAACTTAGGAAGTGTTTGAGGATGCTGCCACTTGTCTTTTTCCCTCCACCTAGTTCCATCCACCAGTTTGACCAGTAACCTCTTTTTAACAGCTCTCCCATGCTGTTGTCTCCACAATTTATTTATTAATAATAAAATATTCTAAATTACATTCCATTTCTGTTGACTCTGCTGAGTCATCAGTTCCTACTTAGCATTAATTTAACATAATGTCTCAAAAATATAATAAAAACAATTAACATTATTTTACAAAATTGGGGTATGTGACAATGATGACAAATAGTACCAAGATTGAGGACAATCTTGAAAGAGTCGAGAACTTCTAAGCATGGAATTATAGAGTGCTTATAATCCTTGAAGAATCATTGCATGAAGAACTATGCCAAACAAGAAGCTGTAGATCCAGGCGGAGATGAAGTCGAAGCAAATCAAAAGAAGTACCTAGTCAAACCAAAGATGAGTATTTTCATCTCCATTGGATCTCACATGTATCATCCTTGAATAATCCAAAGTATATGTTCGATGCAATGAACGACATGTATGAAGATGACCTTGAGAACTGAAATCAAGGATGTGAAGGTGCAGTGTCATAAAACATTCAATGATTACTTCACAAGAAGATCTCATCTCAAGGAGTAATTAGAAGTCATTGAAAACCATGTCAAAGAAGCAGAAGCATAAATTACAATTTTGAATGGTATTCCAAATTCATTCAAGAGATTTGTTCTAGTAGGAAGATCACATATGGAGGAATGCACGATTGATTTATGGAAAAATAAGAAGAGATGACAATCAAGCCCTAACAACACATGCCAAGCAGAGAAAGAAAAAGAAGGAATAACATTCCCTCCAAAAATAGGACATATCACAACTCAATAGTGCATTTGTGATAAATGGAAGGATGATATGATCTAGAAGTACTAGTCGATAACATATAATGATGTTTGGATATTAGCTCAAGATGAAGGGAAGTTTTATGAAGTCTTCCAATTAGATCTACAAGATCAAGTTTACCGCATATCAAAGTATCAAAAGATACGAAACAAGTTTTGTGGTTTCTATAAAAAAGAGAGTCGACAAGACATTTCTCTAGCAGCTATACACACCTCTTCAGTAGTAGAGATTACACTAGACAGTTGGTGTAATCAAAGTAGAAGAACATATTGAGAAATCTATATGGTTTGAGACTCTCTACATAGAATCACCTATGTAGAGAAGGATTGGTACAAGCTCAATAGGCACCCATGGGATAGCACATACAATTACATGAGGAGATTGAGGAAAAACTAATGTGATGCAGATCCCAACCTTTACTACAAGGTTTAATATAGAGTCCTATAAAGGATGAAAAACTCATAGATGGGTGCAAGAGAAAAACTTGCAACAAAGTTAGAGATGAAGGATCTTGATATTTGGTGACCTTGACAGGTGACATAGATGGATACAAAGAAGACTAGTAGCATAGGAGGCTACCTATCACTCCAATGTGATAATATAGATATAGAGGGGGGATGGTGCTCCACCTCAAAGGGAGTGATTACATTAGATCTAAAATCTCGAGAATCTTGACATGATTATTGGGATTAGATGTATGATGAAACCCATAGGACATTTTACTTATCCAAGTAAAACATGCAGAGAAAATGGTGTGGTACATAAAGGGTACCGCAAAGATATGATGACTTTATTTGAGTTGATAGTGCTACGAACAAAAATATCACTCCAACATATTGCAGAGAGCAGAGTGTTTCTCTTAATGCAACCAAGGATGAATATATTGCAACTGATAAGAAAGAAAGTAAATATCCCTCAAAGCAATGAGGAATAGGATCCAAAAGAATTATACCGATGAAGATGAAGATTATACTCTTATCCATTTCATCATTGGATAAGAATAGATGCATTGGTAGGACACACACACACACACACAGTCTTATGTGATATGTGGTGTAATAAGACTCGCTCAGTATTTCTGATCATGAGCAAGATAGGAACAAGTCCTCAGAATCAGATGTTGAAGTTGAACACATTAGCAGAGACTCCATTAATTCAAGAAGACCAAAATCAAGATGGAGTCTACCAAACAAACAAATACAAGTATTTGAATTGTCATTTCCTATATATCTAGTTGTTCAAGATGTGTACATAGATATGTTTCTAGATTTAGGAAACGTACTATGCATATTAGAATATTTGTAGTTTACTACTAATATGCAGGTGTTGGGTAAGTGGCTTATGTTGTTGTACAACATTCCATTGCTACTTATGAAACCTTCTTGCTGAAATAATGTCTTGGAAATATGGAAGACATATAGAAAGTTACAGTATGTATACAGGCTATAGATGATTGTTGCATTAGAGGAAATAGTTGCATGATTATATATATCTTTATGCATGAGAATTTGTCATTTTGAATATGTTACGAAATGTTTCTAATCATACAATTATATTTCACTTGTAGGAAGGATTGTATGAAAACACCTACAAGAGAAGAGTGATGAAGTTGCGGATGCACAATAGAAGAATGATGCAAGGTGTAAATGTACGATGTAGTTGTGGATGTAAAAGAAGAGAATGTTAAAGAACAAGTTGCAAAAGGGAGTTGTAAAGCTCAAGCATGTTCCTACAGAGGAACAAGTGGAAGATGTGTTAACTAAGCCTCTGTCTTGTGTAAAGTTTGAATACTTTCAAGACAAGCTTGATGTAATAAAAAAGGACCTCTCTTGAAAGAGGGAGTGACATTAGATGAAATATGGATGCAGTCGTGGTAGCTCAGTCTAGAGGATGACAAGTCTGGCTAGGATAGTTGTCATTAAAGGGTTAGTAAGTTAGATGAGGCCTGTCAATCGTAGGGGGATTAGTATGTATGGCTAGGATTGTTTGCCCTGAAAGGGTTAGTAAGACATAAAAGGCTTGTTTGGACCTGTTAGCACCCTATAATTTTCCTATGGTTGTGGTAGAAAGTCACAGGGGTAACCATTTCAAACCAATATTTAGACTGTATTCTAGCCAATACGGTCAGAGAGGGCTCTCTCTTTGTCACAAAAACATTCACTTATATGTATGGATTTAATAAAGCATTCAGAAGGCTAGATTTTTGAGGGGAACCATATATTTGTAGATTTAAAGATGGTGAAATGTATAGATAAGAAATACCATTGGGAAATGGAGTGATAGCCCGAAAATATTCAAGGCGATTACAACAATAATGAAGGTGTATTTTCCTATTAAATCTGAGGCAACGTGGCTATTATGTTCAGTCAAATTATCTTGAAGTAGCGATAGATAGAAATGAGGAAAAAAAACTATGAAAACATAGGCATCTATCAATGGACGAATCTCTAGGAACACCTTTAGCAGAAATATGACAAAGGATAATAACTGAAATAGAACATCTATTAGTGGATGAATTCTATCAGAGCCATTATAAACACATAACAAATACAATTTCTGATTGAAGGAGCGTTAGTAAAAATGAATTCATTGCATGCAACCTAGAAATGTATAAGCAGAAAACACATACATGAAAATGGAAATATAGGAAACACAGAATGAACAAGAAACAACTTGATGAATCTCAAAAAACTCAGAGCATAGTTTTCATTAAAGCTTCCAAGAAAGTAACAGAGCTACAAAACTCGAGCACAGATACTTCTGAATGAAATTTTTCACCCATTTCTTCCTTTCTCGAGGTTACATTTATAGTCTTATGGGATCCCAAGACCAACCTCGAAATAGATCCAAATCCAGTTACAAAATGTGGGAATTAATATCGAATCATCATTTGTAAATCTTAACAAACTCCTGAGGTGGCATATTTGCCATGATTTACACCTAAAACATGAAATATGGGGTAACAGACATGCTGGATCAAGAATGGCAATGCGACGTCTACGATGGAGGCTCACTTGATTGAAAATAATGTTTCAGAGCACCTCTTAATGGTCTTACTCTCCTAGGGAAAATGTGCATCATTGAATTTATCCATGCTTTGTCTCCATTTCGCACATACACTGATATTCTTCCTCCTCGTACCTTTGGCTTGCGAAATAAACCACAACCGTAGATATATTCTATGAGAAATATCAATTGTCCCATGATGTGGCCCCTACCCAATTTTGTAATCCCTCCTCTTGTTAACTTTTGTGCATATTTTCATCATGAAATTAACCTGGACCATAGATCCAATCTACGCCAAGATATTTGTCATCCTAAGGTGTAAGGTCTACTAGATTTCACAGTGCCTCATCCTGCTAATCTTCGTGCACATTCTCGTCATGAAATCAACTAGGACCCTTGATCAACCCTCCACCAGATCTCCGTCGTTCAACGGTGCGAGGTCTACCAAATTTTGCAGCGCTAATTTTTATTATTATCCTCCATGCATGTTGCTACTGCGAAGTCCATTTCTACCGTAGATCTCCAACATCCTTAGATATCGATGGTTGAAACTTTGAAGAGTATATACAATTTCACAAATCCTTCACAACTTATTTCTCCGCACATATTTTCTCAACGAACTCTTCCTCATTCGTCAATCTACATTACCTGTTCATCTGACGGTTGATCTTGCATGCCATTTAACCTTTTCCCACCAATGTCAAGATCCCTTTAAAACCATGCATATTTTCTTCAGCAAAATATTCTACAACCGTTGATTTTCTTTGCTATGTATCTACACCATTCATTTTGACCACCGCATAACCTACATGACCTCATTTACATCTTTCAAGGTCCTATGATAAGGAATTTTCAGGCCTTGTTCCTCCTTTCATTTGCCTACTCCCTTGCCAACTATTTAGCCCAAAATAATGCTAGCACATATGAAAAAGGTCTTCAAGATTTAGCACTGGTTCTAACCAGGTGCTAACAATGGCTCCAACTAGGGGATGCTATCCTCCCTGTGAGGTAGCAAATAACTTCGTAGACCAAGTGCCTTATCCATTGGGCTAGTCCCCATCTTTCTTGAAACCTTCATTTTTTTATTTTTATTTTTAATTTTTTTCCTGGTGTTTGCAACTTCAAAATTGCTTAGAAAGAAAAACCAAATGACAGCTCCTCTTGAAGACCTCACTACGTTCACCTCAGGCTTTAAGTCTGTCAGATATTTTTCCACACATGCGATGTTAAAAATAAATGGTATATACAATGACATGGAATTGATCTTACTTTACAGAAAATAGTGTTTGAGGAGCCTCCCATTTACATGAGCCCCAGATACCAGTCCACCCTCCATTTCTTCCAATATATAGGCATTCTTTCCTATGAAGGCTGCAATTTTATACGGGCCCTTCCATGGGTGATCAATTTTCCATGCTTCCCCTTATCCTCATTAGGTGCATGCCATTGTAACACAACATCCCCTAGCTGGAAATCATTGGGTTTTTTCCTTTTGTCAAAAATCTCTTTCATCTTGTCCTAAAATTTTTGATTCATGTAAAACAACTTCTCCCTCTGCTGCTGCAGCTCAACCAACTGATACATCCTTCTCTAGGTTGGGCAGGTTTCAACATATTCTTCTTGAAACAATATCATCACTAGGAAGCTCAGGGAGATAGTAAATATTACCTTGGATCCATAGACCAACTGAAATGGAGAAGTGCCAATAGAATTCTTCGCACTAATTTTGTCAGCCCACGAAGAATGGATTAGCTTTGTGTGCCAAGCTTTCTTACTGTCTTGCAGCAGGTTTTTTATGATCCTCATAAGACTCTTGTTCGAAGATTCTGCAAACCCATTTCCTTTTGGGTAATAGGATATGGAATGCCCCAACTATATTTGGTATTTGAATAAAAAGGAAACCATATTATTTGACTTAAAAGCTGCAGCATTATTAGTGATTATCTTTCTGGGAAATCGAAACCTTGAAAAAATATGCTCCTCCAGAAACTGCATGATCAGTGTTTCGGTAGCTTGTCTTGTGGGGATGGATTTGATCCATTTTGTAAAATAGTCAGTGGTAGCGTGGATCCACCTATGTTTTCCTGAGGAGGATGGATCTATTTCTCCAATAAAATCATCTGTTGTTGCTAGATAGGGGATTCCAATTGTATGGGTTTTAAAGGAAATGGAAACAACTTCCTTCTTCCTTCAAAGATATGACATTTATGGCAAGCAAGAACCATCTTATGAGTATCCAAAAAGATAGTGGGCCAATAAAATATTGCTCTCATGATCTTGTTTACCGTGGTATTCTAGTAGTGATTCCCCCCACATTATCGTACATGGAAATCTTTGATGATATTATTAGCCTCTTGTTCATCCATGCAGTTCAGCATGACTCCTCCTGGCTCTTTACAATACAACTTCTCATTTAAGATGCATAACCTCGTTGCCTTTTTCTTGTGGAATCTAGCCCTTGTTCTGTCCATACCCTGTGGAGCTTGCTGATGTTGTAACATGAAGATGATGTCAGAGTACCATGGGGATGATAGGAAACGCTCAACCACTGGTGGTTCCAGATGTTCCTTGGGATTTTGGTCCTCCGTGGAAAACTAAACAATTATGTGAAGGCTAAGAGCATCGTAGTTATACTACGCCATGATCTTGGCTAGTCCTTGTCCTTTAATGAAATTTGTGGGATTAATTTCCAGGTTATACTCAAGTAGGACTTCTATCCACTCCCCCCTTCATCCCTTAGGATCCAATTGAGTTAGAATATCCTTTAAAACGCTGGTGAGAACATGAGAAATGATGTGGGAATGTAGGATGTACACTCAGAACTCCTTTAAGGACTGCACAAGGGAATAAACCTACTTTTCCAGGATGTTGTATTTAAGAGGATAATCCCTCAAGGTTTTTTTGTAAAAATCAATGGGTTGCTCGTGTCCTTCGTGATTCTGCTGTAGCAATACCCCTGCCACTATGTTCTCTGAGGAAAAAGAGAATATGAGAAATTATTTAGAAAAATAGGGGCTTGCAAGTACAGGTGCTTCAGAAATGGCCTTCTTTATGTCTTCAAAGGATTTATTTGCTTCAGTTATACTTGATCTCTTTATCCTTTCCCAACATGTCGTTTATATACCTCACTATTTCAGCAAACGCAGCAATGAATATTCTCATAAAATTTACCTTTCCCAAAAAGGACTGAACCTCCACCTTATTCCGAGGGAGCTCAATTTTGTGAATCGCCTCAACCCTCTTTGGATCTATCTTGATGCCTTCCTGAGAATTATATGCCCCATAATCTTCCCTTCTTTCATAGAAAAGAATGACTTTTTCAGATTCAGGGAGATGCCTAACTTTCTGCATTTCTTGAACATTCTGAGCAGGTGTGCAACATGTTCTTCATCAGATTTTGAAAAAACAGTGACGTTTTCTAGATAAATGATCATAATTTTGTCCTTTTAATTAGTGAAAGCTATGTACATGGCCCACTGGAAGTTTTCCCCTGCATTCATTAACCCAAATGGAATTTTAGCATACATGAAAGTGCCTGAGGGTGTGGTGAAATCTTTCTTCTCTTGATCCTCTGGGTGCACCACGATCTAATTATAGCCTGAGAATCCATCCAAGATGGAGATCTGTTGGGAACTCACTATCATCTACAAGATATGATCCATTTTAGGAAGGGGGTAATGATCCTTCAAAGAAACTCTATTCAAGTTCCTGAAGTCAATGCATATTCTTATTTTCCCATTTTTCTTCCTACTCGAGACCATATTTTCCACCTAGTGTGAGAATTTGAGGGACCCAATGATTTTGTGTTGATGTATATGTAACTTCGGAATGTATTCTTCTATATATTTTATATTATTGTAACCCGATGTTTATTCCGGGATGTTTCTATTATGTATTTGAGTCATGTGGTCATGCCCCGATGTTCTGATCGGGAGGATTATAATGTAAACAAGTCATATCAAGTCATTGGGTAAGTCCCCACTGTTTATGGGGCACTCGAGTTATTATACACTAATTAAGGTGTAGGCTCGAGTAGTAATTATTAGGTTGAGTGCAATTCAAGTCAACGGAAGAATATAAATAGAGAGTGAGAGTCTCTCTATTTATCACTTGTGACTTCGCTCTCTTGCTCTCTCAAGTGTGGCGCACTTTTGGAGAAGGAAATTCTTGTGCTTGACAGAAGACAGAAGGCTGCTATTGTGAAGGGAGGTCATCTTACTGTTTTGGGATCACATCTTGTGGTGATACTATCTTAGAGGAAGATGAGGGGTTTTCTCCATTTATGGTTTCCCCTCCTAAAAATCTTTGTGTCTCTTGTCTCTTGTGATGTGCTTATGTGATTGTTGTGCTTGTTATTCTCTCAGTGAAAAGATCTTGTTATAATGCTAGCTTAAATGTTGAAAAACTAACATGGTATCAGAGCTAACCTGAGAAGAAGACATTGTGCAGCTACAGGAACTAGGGCTTCCTATTTTGTGGATCTTCCTCCACAGTTTTTCAGCACAAGTATGCTAGGATGACTCTCCATTGAAGGGTGCATCTTTCTGTCGATGCGGAATTCAATTTCAAGCATTTTCAGTTTCGATGCGGACATTAGGGCTTTCTACAGAAGAGGAATTTTTGAGTGAGACCTACATAGGATTTTTCTCCTCATAAAAACCGAAGTTTAGAGACCTGGATCAAGAAATTTGGTTGGGTAAATCTCTGGGAAAGTCAAACCCTAGTTTGACCCCTAGCTAGAGAAACCCTAAATACTGAAACTGCTAAGTTTTGGTACAGTCGCTATATTCCGATATTGGCGAAGGTTCAGAAGCTAAAAATTTCAAGGGCCGAATAAATAATCCTGATGAACACTGTGTAAAAATATCAGCCTCTGATTCTCTATATTCTGGGAGATATGATCTCTCCAAGTTAGGGTTCCAGCCTCTTCCAGAATTCATCCCTAAACAGGACACCTGGGGAGATCTGCAATATCTTGGGCTACAGAGGTCCAAATGGAATTCATGAAGTTGTTCCAGAAAGGGCACGGACTGTACATTCTGTGGTCCGAAGTTCAAACTCAGAAAATGAACCAGTGACACGTGGCATGCCGTACAACCTATCTGTTCTGAACAGTCCTGTAATAGGTCACCTTGGGAAAAGGATCATAAATCCAAAATGGTGAAACAAATTCTGATTAAACCTATGGTGTTGGATCAGGGACATGCGAGGTTACCTCAGTGAGAAATTTTAGTCACAGAGGATCAGTAATTTCGGAGATATCATAGAAACAGTAAAAGGAATTTCTGCAGAAGAAATCAGAAAATTAGGGCTTCCTGTTCTGGGAGCTTCCCTCCAATGTTTTCAGAAAAGGAGTACATTAGACAGCTCCATTTGAAGAGATCTATCTGTTCATCCAATCAGATCTGAAATATTTCAAGTTTTGAAAATTAGGGTTTCTACGATAAACCCTAGATCAGCGAACTCCGGGACAAGGACGAACACCTCAAATCGGTAACATTTCTCATGGGAGTGA
>LPNX010061308.1:132085-170769 GCA_001517045.1 Pseudotsuga menziesii
GTTCATCTAGTATGAAAAAGGACTAGCTCTGAGTAGATGGTACATCCAACATGAAAAAGGGCTGGCTCTGTAGAACTTCCGATGACGAGATAGTATACACATGATGATGACCAGTGGAGATCCAGATCGAGTGATGATCCAGATCCAGTTATGATGACTCTGAGAGATCTAGATCGAGTGATGATCCAGATCCAGCAGTAGTGATCCAGATCAAGTGATGATCCAGATCCAGTCCAGTGATGTTGATCCAGATCGGGTGATGATCTAGATCCAGTGATGCCATTTTATGATGATCCAGATCGAGAGATGATCCAGATCCAGATGACTTGAAGACGAAGATGACTTGAAGATGAAGATGACTCAGATGATCCAGTTAAAGCAGATAAGAAGACCAGTGCTGAAAAATTGTGTCAAAAGAATACCTTCCTAGTTAAGAGGGAGTGTTGATGTATATTTAACTTCGGAATGTATTCTTCTATATATTTTATATTAGTGTAACCCGATGTTTATTCCGGGATGTTTCTATTATGTATTTGAGTCATGTGGTCATGCCCCGATGTTCCGATCGGGGGGATTATAATGTAAACAAGTCATATCAAGTCATTGGGTAAGTCCCCACTGTTTATGGGGCACTTGAGTTATTATACACTAATTAAGGTGTAGGCTCGAGTAGTAATTATTAGGTTGAGTGCACTTCAAGTCAACGGAAGAATATAAATAGAGAGTGAGAGTCTCTCTATTTATCACTTGTGACTTAGCTCTCTTGCTCTCTCAAGTGTGGCGCACTTTTGGAGAAGGAAATTCTTGTGCTTGACAGAAGACAGAAGGCTGCTATTGTGAAGGGAGGTCATCTTACTGTTTTGGGATCACATCTTGTGGTGATACTATCTTAGAGGAAGTTGAGGGGTTTTCTCCATTTATGGTTTCCCCTCCTAAAAATCTTTGTGTCTCTGTCTCTTGTGATGTGCTTATGTGATTGTTGTGCTTGTTATTCTCTCAGTGAAAAGATCTTGTTATAATGCTAGCTTAAATGTTGAAAAACTAACATTTTGGCCTCAAATAGCTTCTTGATCTCCTTTTCTATTAAGGGCAACAACTTGGGGTTCATCCTTCTCAGCTTTTTCTTGAAAGGCATCTTATCTTTTTTTATTAGTATAGTATGTTGGATTATGCTTGTGTCATAAGCCTTGAGATCACCATAGCTCCAAGCAAAAACATCTAAGTATTTTTTCATTAGAGAGATGTACTTTTTCTTGGCCTCTGCTGAGATGGTGTTTATGTATTTGTATATCTTATATTGTACCCCGATGTTCCTATCAGGGGAATCATTTGTATTTCATTGTACCCTGATGTTCCTATCAAGAGAGTCATTAATATAATAAATTCCTGTAAATTCAATGAGGTTAACCCTCCATTGTAAGTCGAGGAAATAGTCCCCACAATTGAGTTAAGTTTAACCCTCCTTGTTGATCGGAGGGTAAAGTCCCCACAGTTGTGGGGAACTAGGGTTGTTAGAATATCCTAGAGAATTCAGCCCTGGTAAGTAATTGTTAAGTGAGGATGACTTGTTGGAGTGAAAATAAAGTGAATGAAAGAATATAAATAGAAGTTATGCTCTCCTCATTTCTATACATACACACTCACTCAACTGGGGTGTATGAGTGAGAGAGGAAGTGTTGGCACAAGTGAGAGAGATCAGCTATCGGATATCATCTTTATGTTTTCAGGTTTTAATTTTTCAATGGTGCTCATTCTATCTCTAAGGAAGTTGCAGGGTTTTCTCCTTTATGGTTTCCCCGAGGAAAATTCTTTGTGTCTCTTGTCTCTTATGATTATTGTTGTGCATGTTATTCTCTCAGATAACATCCTAGATCATATTGCTTAAATGATAAAAATATAACATGGTATCAGAGCTAACCTGAGAAGAAGAAACTGTGCATCTACAGAAGCTAGGGATTCTTAAGTTTTGGGTCTCTCTCCACAATCCATCAGCAAAAGGATGCTAGGATAACTCTCCATTGAAGGGAACATCTTTCTATCGAAGCAGAATTTGATTCCAAACATTTTCAGTTTTTGCTGTAGGAAATTAGGGCTTTTCACAGAAGAGGAATTTTTTAGTGATCCCAGCATAGGATTTCTCTCCTCCTCAAAATCGAAATTTAGAGACCAAGTTCAAGATTTTTGGTTGGGTAAAACTCCAAGAAAGTCAAACCCTAGTTTGACCTCAGGCCTGAAAAACCCTAAAATACTAAAACAGGTAGTTTTGGTACATTCACTATATCTAGGTATTGAAGAAGTATCAGGGACCTAAATTTTCATAGTTCGAAGATAAAATCCTAATGTACCGTATGTAAAAATGTTAGCCTCATATTCGCTATATTGATGGAGATATGTTTCCTCCAAATCAGGGTTCCAGCCTCTTCCAGGATTCATCACTAAACATGACACCTAGGGAGAATTGTTATATCTCAAGCTACAAAGATCCAAATGAAATTTCTCAAGATGTTCTAGACAGGGCATGGAAATTAATTTCTGTGGTAAAAGTTTTAGACCCTAAGGATGAAATAGAGACACGTGGCAGTCCGTACAAGTTCGCTATGCTGAACCGTCCTGAAATAAGTCAACTTGGAAAAATCTCATAAGTATGAATTGGTGAAACCAATTTTGGTAAAAACTGTATTTTTGGAAAGGAAACAAACGAGGTTACCTTTGTACGAAATTTCAGACATAGAGGAGCAGTAATTTTGGAGATACCGCAAAAATAGTATCAGGAATTTTTACAGAATAAATTGGTAAACTAGGGCTTCCTGTTCTGGGAGCTTCCCTCCACTGTTTTCAGAAAAGGAGTACATTGGAAAACTCACCTTGAATAGTTCTATATTTATATTGAATTAGATTAGAAATACTCCAAGTTTTGAAAATTAGGGTTTCTTTGACAAGCCCTAGATCAACTAGCTCCGGAACCAGAACGAACACCTCAAATCGGTAAGATCTAATATTTTGATATTTACTTTTGAGGTTCTAATTTCAAAATTACCTATCACACTAGCTTGTTGACAAGCTTGGTGAATCTGAAAACTTTTGATCATGGAAGTATAAGCTTTCATTGGTTCTTGAAGAAAATGAATTGGACACCTGCATAAGTGGAGAGGTTCTAGTTCCAGAGGGAGATGAGCCTAAAGATTTACACAAGAAGAACTTGGTCAAGGCCAAGAAGATCATTGCTGATTCAATAAAGGATCACCTTATAACACAAGTGTCTTCCCTAAAGACACCTAAAGAGATGTTTTATTCCTTTACCAAGCTATTTGAAGGGAAGAACATAAATCAGAAGATGACTTTGAGAAACCAGTTGAAGAATGTGAAGATCCAGAATGCAAAGACCATACAGTCATACTTTAAAAGGGTCTCTCAAGTCAAAGAACAACTTGAAGCAGTAGAAGAAGAAGTGGAGAATGCAGAAGTTGTGATAACCACCTTGAAATGCCTCCCAGGATCATGGGATTCATTCATTCGAGGAATGTGTTCCAAAAGGAAGTGATTACCTTCAGCAGACTCTGGGAAGAATATACACACGAAGAAGCAAAAATAATATGGGAGCATCTGAAGATCAATCTCTCATGATTCAAAGAAGATCCCTCAAACGATGAGGAATATGAAGGACTCAATTCTGAAGAACCTCTTATCCATTTGAATAAGAAATGATGATATCATGAATGAAGAAGATGATGAAGTTGAAGAGTCTACTTACGAAATGAATAAAGATAAGTATTCAATTGTCATTTCATGATATTATTCTTTTATGCATTTGTTTATATTCAGTTGATGTATTATGCATGATATATTGTTTGCATTAATAATAGTATACTACTAACATGTATGTGATGGGTAAGTAGCTCATGTTTCTATACAACTCTCCATTGCTACTTATTCAGAATGAAACCTCTTTGTTGACATATTGGATTAGTGCACTATCTCAATGTTGTCATGGTAGAGATGGAAGGAATCTACAAAGTTTCCGTGATATGGATGAATGTTGTATTGGCTAAAATAGTTGCATGATTATATCTTTATGCATAAGAATTTGTCATTATGAATATACCTTATGAAATGTTTCTAAACATACAACTGGTGCATCTAACTTGTAGGAAAGATCATGTACAATCGTGTACAAGCAAAGAAGGATGAGACTTGTTCCGAATAACAAGTGACGACAGTTCGAGAAATAAACCAAGAATGAAGAATAATATGACAAATACAGTTATGTGACACTGTTTAGCGACATCATTGATACATAAACTTCCAGTTATGAAGAATTATCCAAGAAGAAAGGGAAGGAGAGTACCATTTCAAGAAGAATGATGTCTAGGATGTGATATAGATACATAAAGGGAAGTTCGTAGTTCCATCATGCAGTAGATGGAAACATCATGGGATACAAGGAAATATTTGTAGCACGAGGCTTCTCACAAAAAGAAGGAATAGACTATGAAGAGACATTTGCAGCTATTGGAAGTTAAGACATATGATAGGCATACTCATGTGTGCAAATTAAAGAAGGCCTTGTATGAGCTCAGAAGACACCCATGGGATAACACATACATGAGGAGCTTGAAGATCACCTAGAATGATGAATATATTAACCTTTTCTACAAGGTTGAAGATGAAATCCTATAGAGGATAACAAGCTCAGAGATGGGTGTGATAAGAACTTTGTCAAAACCCCAAATTTTCCCAAAAAATTAAAATTTTGATATAACAATAAATGCTAAAACCTGCGGTCTACTAACAACTAATGGTTTGCAATTAAAGAAACAGTCAAGTAACTAGTTTCACTAAATCTTTATTCTATTAACTCAACAGTTCATTTTTTCTGTAACAAGAATAAAGTCCTCTTGTGTAATGTTTTACTTCAGTTTACTGATGAGTCTTTTCATGTCAAGCAGGTGGAATCCACTTTTGAATCCGAGGCTTACTTAGCAATCGTGCTAATGCAGATGATTACTGGTTCTTACAGGTTTACAGGTATGATTGAATGAGTAGGTATTAAAGATTCTTTAAAGTATCCAACAGTATTTATTTGCAATTAAAAATCTTAGTAATTAGGCTGCTAAACTTTAAACAGTTTCTGTAAGGTAAAACCATTGGGCTTCCTTCAGTTTTTCTTGTAATTATGTTCAGAAGTAAGTAACGACAGTAAGATATGTTGGTGACTCTAAGCATTAGAATCTAAGTTACAAAGTATTTCTACTTTAGTCTATGTAATTTGTAATGTTATAATGATTGTTTTGTTAGTGTTTATGCAATAGTACATTATCTTGTCTATGTAACAATTGACCCACATTTCGCTTCTGCAAGATAACTTATAGCCTGTTCATCTTTGGACAGTATAAGTTTGATTGTGCAAACTGCAAACCATCATGCCTTCTTACATGAGATCATGGTTTGCGTATATTTTATTTTCAAGTCGAACCCTATGGTTCTAGTAATTTTTAGATTTAATAGGATCATTCCTATTCTAGTTATCTTCTTTAGTTCTATAACTACTTTACTACCCATTTGATCTGGTGAATATTTAGTAATTTCCAAATTGAGTCATAACCATAATCCATCAAAGTATCGTCGCTATGAACTGTGCAACATAATTTCATAATAGGGTTCTTACAATAAGTTTTGTATCACTTCAAAGTTCTGTTACTATTTGAGTTATTAGTTTATGTAAGTCTTATAAACATGCATAATCTGTTTGTTTGATAGACATTTAGTCTATAATTAGTTCATGATCATAGATGTATTTAAATTAGAGTTTATAGTCCTTTGCACTATTACATTATGCCATTTATAAAATTATGACTTGTAATGTTGTTATTACAAGAGATTTACAATGTATAAACTATAGTCTTATTACAAGGAAAACTATAGTTGTTTATTGGTTAGCAAGAATTCTTCCATAAAACATTTGATTTCTTATCTATAGTAAAGACATGAAACATTGGTCTCCACCTATAAATAAGACATAAAATATTTGATTTTTATCTTATAATAAAGACAATGTTTAGAGAAAGAAATGCAACCCTTCCAATCGCAATTGTGAAGTTATAATATATAAGTTGTATGGTTAATGGTGAAATGAGTTTATTGCATAAACAAAATTGGGATTTTACCAAGGTTTTAAAGTGTCTCTATAAGCTAGGTCAATGTAACCATAACATTGATATCCTTGTCACTATACTAACATATAATAAGGAGCAAATGATTATCGATTTGGATGGCAAATTATTGTGTCGATTTATCATAGTTTAAAAATCTTGCTCCAATGATTTAATAATTGGATTTGTTTTTACGCAGGCACTGTAGAACACGACCCTCTTGCATGGTTTGATTTGCTGTCTACGTGGTCGTCTCCTAACCAAGCGTCGGGGATATAAAATACTGTCGAAACCTAACCCTTATCATTTCCTTTCCACAGTTTGTGCTAGCCCTTGAGGCTGCTCGGCTTGGCTTCCATGGTGGCCGTCGGTCCTCCTTGCTTTGGTTGTCTTGTGTCTTGGTTCCATGCTGCATTTGTCACTAGTGCATGGTTTTAAAAGCCATTCCTAATGGCTTGGTTCTCACTCTACAACTCGTGGAGATAGTTGGCTCCATTGACCTGCTATCAGTGATATTCTCCTTCCATTATCCCTGTGGCTTACGGTCTGGTCCATTTTCCTTTGCAGTCCTTGTGGCTTGCTGTTGCGTGAGGTTTTTACCTTGCAGGCTATTTGAGTCTTCATTTGCACAGCCTGTAGGTGACCATGCTTCAACGAGGTTGTTCGGCATTTTCAACTGACAGGTAATTAATAAACTTAAAGTTCTATTTCTTCGCTGCAAATACTTTGCTGTTACTGTGGTTTGTATAGGTATTTGTTAAACGATAGTGGTCTAATAGCTTGCTTCCAGGTGCTCGCCACAGTAAATATTTTACGATGAGAAAATAGACAGTCACCAATGAAGGTCGTGGGTCGTGGTTCGTTTTTGGGTAAACCCCATGGTCCATGTGTTGGGTTTTCACAATACTTGCATCAGGGTGGTCAATGGAATCACCTAGGGTTTGGGGAAACCCTCCCTCGACTCGCCATGATTTATGCTGTTGTTTTTACAGGTTATTGTTGTAATACCTAGAATCAAAGTCTCGCGAGTCGATGGGTAGACTCGGTTTAACTGAGCACCGTAAATAGTTTGATGATGGCTTACGGCCTGTTTAAGTTAGTAGTTTTTGTAATGATAGTGTTGTCTTTAAACTTGTTTTGATTTAACAGATGTCTATATTATACTCTATGTAATATTAGTGTTTTACCCTTCTTGAATGTAAATGAAGCTTTATACTTTGTATGAATACTCTGTAAGGGTTTATAAATAAAGTTTTGAGACTGAAACTTACGGCCGTAACTTGATTCTTGCTTATTTTTATTTGGATTTTATAAATTAGGGTTTAACCTATAAAAACCCTCATTTGATATAAATTATTCTAATTATAATAATTACTCAGTCTTTTTATTTGTCCTTAAAGGACAGTGAGTAAATTATATTAGCTTGGTTTATTAATAGTTACATAATTTAATAAATTTGGTTTATTACTTCAATATTTTGTTATTTGTAAATGTAATACTCATAAGGGTTTTAAACCCTTTCTTTCACTTCCACGGGTACACCCTGTCAGTAAAATATATATAAAAAAACACAGTTTCTTTTACAAGTATAAAATTTGTATATACTATTAAGTATTATACTTCATTTATGTGTTTAAATTCAGTTGGTTCTTTAATAGTTTAGAAGAATTAACTTATGGTTTAACCTAGTGTTAACAACTTATAACTTGCAGAGTATCGAAGGAAACATGGTGAAGAGAAATGATGGTTATTTAGAATTTGGTTAAATATGACAATGTGAATGTATGATAAAAGGGTGCATAAACAATGAAATTATCTCATAATCCAATGGTATAGAACAAGGATGTGAAAATCAATGGTTTAGAATAGATCCACTTTGTGGAGATGCACAGGAGATAAGGGTATGCGGATATAATTAACAAGGTGCGAGGATCGATGGTTCAAGGGATCATGTCGGTAAAATCTACGGTTGATAAGAAGTTCGCTCCATAAAGTTGCGCATTGTTAAAAACAAAAAGGCCTAGCGAAATGTGTACGTGCAAGTTAATCCAATGGCTTAAAAATAAAGTGAATATTCATCAATGATTATCATCAGATCCGGAGGGTAGAGTTGCACGACGGTTGAAGTAGAAAAGTGGTAGCGGAATAAAAACCGTGATACATGTGGTGACTTATGGTACATTCCGCGGAGAAAAATGGTTTAAGAAAAACCACTAGAAGGAGCCTCCGGAATGGACTTCTATATAAAGTGAAGTTGTCTTATTTTGAATAATCATTTTTTATTTTACATGCTGGGGTGAATGAAAGAGACTGCCCACCATCCTTTCGTAGTAAACCTCAGGTACATACAGTTACAGTCACAGGTAAGCTTCGAACACTCGAGCTTTATTCACAGAATTATCGTCGTTTTTCTATTATGGAGAAAGAGAAACAGTTATAAGGTCTTAACCGAGTTCTGGATGAAAGAGAAGAATTCTTGGTTGATAGAGATAGAGGCGTATATGACCCATTCCTGTCAGTGGGTAATGTATCGGTTATTAAGGAAAGATTGTGGTGATATAATTCACAAGGAAACGACATTTTGAAATTATTGGAAAATATGGATTTTCAAAAGGAACAAAAGTTCATTTATGATCCTTATCATATAATTTCTCTACAATAAAAAGAAAATAAAAATAAACCATTTGATCACCAAGTTGTTGAGGGTTTGAAGGAAGTAGCCAATTTGTCTCATTTTGTGGAAAATCCAGGAAGCGATGAGAGTACAAGCAGTGGATCAATTATAGTGTTTCAAGTGATAGAAAGTTCTAATGTTTTAATTAATAGAAGTTTTTCTGAGATTGAAAATATGGAAATAGATGGAGACAGTTCACATAAGAAGACAAAAACATCTCAAGATGATAAAATTTCAAGTGAAGTAGTTTCAGATGAGTTGAAAAAGGTAGCTTTGATTCCTAAGAAGTCAGTGCAGATGAATCCGTTTTCTTTTGAATGTGCAAATAATGCAGAATCCAGTTCAGTTTTTAAATCTAAAGCAGAATTCATGACTAGCTATGAAGAAAAGCAGAGACAGTCCCTAGAAGAAACTAAAAATCTACTCCCTCGAGTGAGAAGTCTGAATAACCCAAAGACTTCCCTGATTTCCACTCGGGATCACTTTAAAATTAGCTGTGGTAAGTGACAAAAAGGTGGCTGAGATGGAAGTAAGGTTGGATAAAATCATTGTACCTGACAAAAATACAGTTGCATAAACATACATGAGATATTATTTATTCAGATTTATTACATGCCATGGTGAAAATTAACAAGTTGCAAGTTTTGGTTGATAAATTAGAGGTCCAATTAAAGCACGAGAAAGTTGAGAACAAGGCGAATTACATTCAAATAAAGAAATTGCAAGTAGATATCGTAAGTTCAGGGGATGAAATAGGAAACATGGCAAGCCATCAGAAGACTTTTAGAAGAAAAAGATAATTACCTCTAGGTACTAAAGAAGAAGTTGAAAATACCGAGTTCCGAACATGTTTAGTCATCAGAGTTGTTAGCCTTGCAGGAGGAGAGAGATAAGATTTATCAGGAAATGATGGAGTACAAAGGCGAAACTGTGAAGTTGCAAGAAGAAAGGAAAAAATGTGAAACAGAGCGAAATGAGTTAATGGCACAAATTTCACGGTTAAAGAAAGACCAGATTGATAAAAAACGATTATGGAAGAATTAATGAGCCAGACTCCTACTGATGAAGATTTGACCATTGTAAATATTGAAAAGCCTTTAAATGATTTTTCTACTGATGATTTACTAGTACCCATGTCACAAGTAAGCTTGAAGGATGTAGAGATAAGAGAATTAAAAGAAGAAAATGAGAAAATCAAATCCGAGCTGACTAAAATGGTTGAAAATAAGAATAAAATATTACAGGATAAAGGTCAATTACAAAAGAAGCTTAATGAATTAAAAGAAAGGAATATAGGAAAGGGTCCTCTTCAGGGAGCCAAACATATAATCTGGAATACATTGTATGTGGAGATTACTAAGTTCAGACATTATTTGAATTTCATTGATGACCAAAGTACATTGGTTAATTTAGCCAATCAGAGATTAAAACTAGTAAATGAGACCATGGAGAGGAAGCCCCTAAGTACAACTCAGAATGCACTGAATTTCTTGAATTCATTAACTTATAAAAAATTACAAGATATAGGAATCAAAGACAGAGTGGCTATGGTACTGTGGTTGAAAAGGTTCATTCACAAACATGATCTTATGAAGAAAGTACAAGATAAGGCTGATGAGATGACTTCGCGTATTAATGATTTCAGGCATGCTTTTAAAGAATTGTTTGAATATGGCCTTCCTTCTTTCTAGGATGAAGAAGGAAGACTTCTTTCTCAAGAAAATTATCATATCCTGCTAGTAAAAAGCCGTATGGATCACTCCAAGTTTGATGATTTGGTAAAGGGATTGACGGGAGAAGTCATCGTGGACAAGTTGCCAGAAGACTTCGAGATATTGCAGAAATTTCTGATCGTCAGAGGAGGGCTGCCTACTATGTCTTACGAAACCTATATGGATCTAGAAGTGTCTATCTGATAAATTATTGAGTATGACATCCCAAGCGCAGAACAATGGAGAGCCGTGGAAAGATTCGAAAAAACAAAGTATATTCTTCATCCGTGAAAACAGGTGTTGAGTGCTATGGAGTTGCTTGTTCGAGCTTTGTTGTCACCAAGTTGATTTTAATTAAATGATCTGTTATTAGGATCAAAGCAAGTAGTTTATTCCTAGTTGTTAGGGATATGGTTATAAGAACTTTGATTAAACAGATTATTCAGTTATTAAATCTTCTTGGGAAGAAATCGTTTATGTATATATTTGCATTTACTTGATGTATTGGGGGTTGGAACCCATTTGTTGGATCAATATTTTTTGAAGAAATATAATTTTTGAAATAACAAAGTTGAATGCGTGAGGGTTATCAGAGATTATTGTGCTGTTTACATTACAGTCTGTATTTTATTTCCTATGTGATCATTTTTCCGGTGTTACATTCCATTTTGTTTACCTCGTATCTAAAGCGTAGTGTTGAATGGCTAGAATTCATACTTGTTGTGCTTTGACTATTGTTTCAAATATTTCATAAATGTTTCTGATAAATTTAATATGGAATTCATCTTATGATGCTCTATATTGATGGACTGTTCATATTTCCTCATTTTCCTCCTGAACTCAATGAATGACTATAATTAAGTGGTTATCTTGCCTTTGATGAAATCTCATGCATGCGACCTTGTGATATCTTTATGTATTTTGACTCCATTGCCCAATGATTATGTGTATCATTTAAACCGTCCATATGATGTTTAAGTGTTGATTTTATATCTGGCCTTGTTAAATTTATATTTGAGAGATCCCTCTCTGGAAAGGAAATCCAGTTTCTTTCTGAAGTGGTTTTTGCTGTTACCTTTGGGATTTACCTTTTGCAACCTAGGTACATTCTGAGTGTTAACAAATTGGCGCCGTTGCCGAGGACGAAAGTGCAAATCTGCCCTAGGAAGAACGACGGATTTTTAAAGATCAAGAAAAAAAAATTGTGGGCAAACAAGAATTTTTGTCAGTAGAGAAGGTTGTATATTTGCCCTGGCGATTCCATTGTAAATTTTTTCAAAATTTAAAAAGTCATTCTAGCTTCGAGAAGACATACATGAGGTAATTATGACATTGAAATCTTAAAGAGTTTGGAAGATCTAGAAAGGTTATTTAAGAAAAAGGATAAAGAAAAAATGGATTTTTCTTTGTTTGGTGCATCATCTTCTCGAGATTCTCCTAATATTTTTGATCCAAAATGGGAAGTTAATGTTGGAAGGAGTTTGTTGAAAACTAAGTTCGAGTCTAATCTTAAGAATACTGAATTTAATTCTCGTAGATTATAATCTTATTTGCTAGATTCTCTTTGGAGAGATTTACAACAGTCTGCAAAAGTTGAAACACTTGTTGTTCAAAACACTCAAAAGTCCTCAGTACCTTTGAATCCACCTAGACCAATGGAAGCCAGATTTTCTCCCTTGCGTTTTCCTACTTTATTACACGACCTTCCTCAAAATTATTCCCAAATAATTTCCTTATTTGATGGAGAAGGAGACATAACCGCAAAACAACATGTGGCTAAGTTTGAAGATTTTGTTGACTTGGAGGAAGTCGATTATGCAGATGTTAAAATGCAGTTATTTGCTCAAAGTTTATCAGGTGAAGCGAAGAAATGGTTTAAAGACTTGCCAAATGGATCTATATTGAATTTCCAAGCTTTCTAGAATGCATTCCTAGAGAGATGGGATGACAAACAGAATCCTTTGTAGCTCTTGTCTTGGTATAACAGTCTAAAAAAGGGGGGTTTTGAATCTGTTCATGAATTTTCAAGTAGGTTTGTGAGGGTTTATAATTCTATTCCAGAAGATATAAAACCTTCTACAGCCACTGCTAAACTGCATTATGCTAGAGCCTTTGATAATGAATTTGCATTTTCATTGAGAGAAAGAAAATCAACAACTCTTGCAGCAATGTTTACAGATGCTTTAGAAGTGGAAGCGAATATGATGGCAAGTGGAAAAATGAAACATAGAGACATTGATAGGAGGAAAAAGGAAGAAAATTCGCCTTCTACTTCTTCTTCTACCATTGATATCAAGTTTGAAATGATGTTGAATACAATGGAGAAGTTGATGGACAGATTGACTATGGATAATAGGGCATTCAACAGAGAACAAGTCGATCCTCAAATTAGGAATCCTAATTTTAGAAGACCAAATCCTCCTATACTTCCACAAAATAGGCAGAGAGACATGAGAAACCCAAGGAATCAAGAAGAACAGCAAAGTCGACCACCGTTTCCTGAGAATTATGTCGCTGACGAAGAAGACCCTACTGAAAATGAAATTCATCTTTTTGGAGAACTAGATTCAGAGATATATCTTACTGAAGAAGAACATAACATGTTTGCACAGGAGGATGGGAATGCAGAATTTGAAAGGGAGATAGAACAATATCAAAGAGGTTATCTGCATGTTATGGATGATGTACAAAGGAAGATTAGATTGAGAAACAGAGAAATCTTTATAAATAAAGGGAAGGTAAATCCAAATCATCCTTCCACTAGTTTTTTAAATATAGAAAGGGGAAAAG
This sequence comes from Pseudotsuga menziesii, assembly GCA_001517045.1. Lineage (NCBI taxonomy): Eukaryota > Viridiplantae > Streptophyta > Pinopsida > Pinales > Pinaceae > Pseudotsuga > Pseudotsuga menziesii. Next base: position 145,411 of record LPNX010061308.1, read on the forward strand.
AAATACAAAAAGAGTCTGTTGTAAATAAAGAAGTTGAGAATGAGATACAAAAAAACAAAGGAATGAAGCAAGTAACCCCAATTGATGTAGAAAGAGTCAGTTCTAGTTTCAATTTGCAAAATGAGCTTTCCAAGTTGAAAATTTATGTTTCATTTAATGAGTTGTTGAGAAACAATGAATATAGAAATACCATAACAAAAATGGTCAAAGGTCAAGGAGAATTTCAATCTGATATTTTGGAATTGAATGATGATAATCCCACTATTTCATTTGGGTCGAAAGTTGAAAACATAGAAAATGAAGAGGTCCCTCCTTTTTATTTGAGTTTGAATGTGCATGATATGGTGGTCCATAATGCTATGTTAGATTCAGGTGCATCACATAATTTAATGCCAAAAGGAGTAGTTGAAAGTCTGGGATTGGAAGTGACAAGACCATATAAAGATTTTTATTCTTTTGATTCCAGGAGAGTGAAATGTCTTGGTTTGATTAAAGATATGGTAGTAACTCTGAATAAATTACCATCTAAAACCATAGTAATGGATGTGGTAGTAGCAGATATCCCACCTAAGTTTGGAGTATTGTTATCAAGATCTTGGAATTCAAAGTTGAAGGGTAGTTTACAAATGGATATGTTATATGCTACTATTCCTGTTCAAGATGGAAGTAAGAGGTTGTATAGTGAGAAAATAACTCCTTATGTAGTGAGCAGTCAAGATAAGGCTGAAGTTCATCATATATATGTTGTTGATACTGATTTGGGGTCTTCCATTTTCTTTAATGATAGTGTCCCATATGATTTGGAAGCTACATTGCAGATGAAGCCTGAAGAAAATAAAAAGGAAGAGGTGATGGAACAAGATGCTTTGGAAGCAAAACAAAAAAGAGAAGGTTTGTGGACTATGTATTTTGATGGATCTGTGGCAAAAATAGGCGCTGGAGCTAGTGTGTATATAATTTCTCCTATAAGGGATTTTAAAGCTTTATCATATAAATTAACATTTGAATGCACAAATAATGTAGCTGAATATGAATCTTTATTACTTGGGTTGCATGCTTTGAAATATTTGGGAGCACAGAGGATAAAGGTTTTAGGGGATTCAGAATTGGTGATAAACCAGGTGAATGATAATTATCAAACCAGGCATCCCTGAATGAGGGCTTATAGAAACGAAGTATGGGATATGATTGGTAACTTTTTTACAGAGCATACGATTCAGGTGGTTTCCAGACATGAAAATACTGTAGCATATTCTTTGGCAGTAGCTGCTGGAAAATTTAAAACCCCTATTGCTAGTCAGAAAGAATATCAAGTGGACATTGTGAACATACCATCTATTCCTGATAATTCTAAATATTGGCAGGAATTTGAATATGACATTCAGATAAGAAGGTTTTTAGAACTATCGAGAGAATTTGTAAATACTCATATTGATACCGAAAATGACAATGGTGAGAATTTCCAGGATGATGAAGAGCCTGAAAAGGAAAAGGATGGTGCTGAAAAATTAAAGGGAACCTTAGGAGGAAAATATATTATTCAATTAAAAAATAATTTTATACCAAGAGGTTTGATTCCTTTGGAAATTTTTTTTGATCAGAATGATGTTGCTAAGAATCCTAAAGTGAAGCCTGTTGAGAATGTTGTTGAAGATAGGAATATTGGTACCGAGGAAAATCCTAAGATTATAAAATTATCCAAAAATTTGCTTGTAAAAGAAAAAGAGGAATATGTGAATTTAATGAAGAAGTATACGGATGTGTTTGCTTGGAGTTATGAAGATCTTAAGGAGTATGATACATCTATAATACAACATACAATTCCTATAAAACCTAGGGAGAAGCCTTTCAAGCAGAAACTTAAAAGGATAAATCCTAAATTGCTTCCTATTATTGAGAAGGAAATTAAAAAATTATTTGATGCCAAAATCATCGTGACTCTAAGATTTTCAAAGTGGGTTGCAAATTTGGTTCCCGTTAGAAAAAAGAATGGAGAAATAAGACTGTGTATAGATTTTTGGAATTTAAATAAAGTTTCTATGAAGGACAATTATCCCTTGCTGAAGATGGATCATATAATGTAGAAGGTAGTTGGAGCTGAAAGAATTTCGATGATGGATGGTTTTTCTAGTTACAATCAGATTAAAGTATTACCTAAAGATCAAGAAAAAACTGCATTTACTACACCTTGGGGCACTTTTATGTATGCAAATATGCCTTTTGGCTTAATGAATGCAGGAGATACTTTCCAGCGGGCCATGGACATTGCTTTTGCGGAAGAAATTGGAAAATTTGTGGTAATTTACATGGATGACATCACTGTTTATTCAAGATCTGACAGAGAACATATTTATCATTTAGAAAAATATTTCATGAAGTGCAGGAAATTTGGTATATCATTGAACCCAAAGAAGTCCAATTTTGCATTGGAAGATGGAAAATTGTTGGGTCATATAATATCTAAAGACGGAATAAAAATTGATCCTGAAAGAGTGAGTGCAATTTTAAAGGCAGGAGAACCCAGGAGTAAAAAGGAAATACAATCATTTTTGGGACAGGTGAATTTTTTAAGAAGGTTTGTGCCTAGTTTTGCTGAAATCTTAATGAATATTACAAATATGCTAAAAAAGGGCCATGAGATAAAATGGAATGCGGAAGCTAGGAGGTTGTTTCGAAAAATCAAACAAGCAATCTCAAAGGCTCTGGTGTTGGTGAGTCCAGATTTTACCAAAGATTTCTTAATATTTTTGTATGCTTCAGAGCATACTATTGCAGCAGTTTTATTACAGAGGAATGGTGAGAACATGGAGCAACCCATAGATGATATCATGGAGAAACAGGCATATGCTTTAGTTAAGGAATTGAAAGATTTCAGACTATATATTCTACACTCACATGTAATTGCGCACGTTCCAACTGCTGCAGTGAAAGGAATTTTGACATAACCTGATCCAGAGGGTAGAAGGGAAAAATGGATAGCTATATTACTATAGTATGACATAGAGATAAATCCTACTAAGCTGGTTAAGGGACAAGGATTAGCGAAAATGATGACAAATTCAAATTGTGAATATTTACAAATCAATTTCTTAGCCCATCAGTTTAATCAGTTGGATACAGAGGTGGAAGTAATGATTGATTTTGTGGCGTCTCCATGGTACTCTGACATTGTTTACGTCGTTCGAAATTTACAAGCACCAGTAGGATTGAGTAAGTCAAGGGCAAGGTCAATAAAATTGAAAGCTGCTAAGTTTTGTATTATAAATCGATATCTTTATTGGAAAGAACCTGGAGGTGTGTTACTAAACTGGCTTTTGGAAAATGAAGCTCAACATACAGTTAAAGAATTCCATAAAGGAGATTGTGGAGGGCATCATTCTTGGAAGGTGACTGCAAATAAAATTCTGAGAGTAGGCTACTATTGGCCAACATTGTTTTCAGATGTATATAAAGAAACCAACATGTGTCATCAGTGTCAAATTTTTGATGGTAAAATAAAGGTACTTCCTCTCCCTTTAAATCCAATAACAATAGAAGCTCCTTTCCAACAGTGGGGTTTGGATTTCATTGGCGAAATAAATCCCAATTCTTCAGGACAACACAAATGGATTTTAACAGCTATGGATTATTTTACAAAATGGATTGAGGCGATTCCTACCAGGAAAGCCACTGAAACTGTAATCATGGATTTTCTTGAGGAGAACATATTGGCTAGATTTGGATGCCCCAAAAGAATAGTAACATATAATGCAGCCGCTTTTAAATCCAAGAAAATGATTGATTTTTGTCACAAATATCATATCATTCTGAATCATTCGACTGCCTATTATCCGCAAGGAAATGGGTTAGCCGAATCTTCAAATAAAAGATTAGTAAGGATCATTAGGAAGTTGTTGGAAGATAATAAAAGATCATGGCATACCAAGCTCAAATATGCTTTATGGGATGACAGGATTAGTACCAAAAGGGCGATTGGAATGTCTCCTTTCCAATTGGTGTATGGAACTGAAGTTGTTTTTCTAGCAACGTTAGGTGTTCCAGTTATGAGGTATTTCCAAGAGCAGCAAGAAGAACTAAACCACATGCAAAGGAGGATAAATCAGATTATTGAGCTAGAAGAGCAAAGGAATAAGGCTTATGATAAAGTACAATTGCATCAGGAAAAAATAAAAAAATACTTTTGACAGAAAGGTGAAAGAAGAATAGTTTTAGATTGATGACTTGGTCTTGAAGGGGGATGCTCCCAAAGAATATAAACATGGAAAATTTGATCAATGTGGGTAGGCCCTTATGTTATTGCTGGACATAGAGGGCAAAATGCATTTCTTTTAGAATATCCGAACGGGGTTTCTTTGGATAGTAACCCTGTCAACGGGAGATTTCTGAAACATTACTTATCCTAAGAAGGAAGGTAAAACTTGTATCATAAGTTTGTAAATATTTATTTTCTTTAGAAATCAGTACAGATGGTGAGCCGAATGTTTTTGAAGCTCACAGTGAAAGCCCTAAGATTCAGGAGGTATGCCATTTCTTTCTAGTAAATATATCAACAAGAAAGGTAAATTTTTTGGAAGCTATCATGTAAATATTAAAGACAGGAACCTGGTCTACGAGTTCTTTCATACCTCTCAGGGAGGATATCATTCCCAGATGGAGCCAGTTGTTAACAACTTCTAACTTGCAGAGTATCGAAGGAAACGCAGTGAAGAGAAATGATGGTTATTTAGACTTTGGTTAAATATGACAATGTGATTGTATGATAAAAGGGTGCATAAACGATGAAATTATCTCATAATCCAATGGTATAGAACAAGGATGTGAAAATCAATGGTTTAGAATAGATCCTCTTTGTGGAGACGCACAGGAGATAAGGGTATGCGGAGATAATGAACAAGGTGCGAGGATCGACAGTTATGGGATTGGGTCGGTAAAATCTACGGTTGATAAGAAGTTTGCTCCATAAAGTTGCGCGTTGTTAAAAAAAAAAAGGCCCAGCGGAATGTGTACGTGCAAGTTAATCCAATGGCTTAAAAATAAAGTGAATATTCATTAATGGTTATCATCAGATCTGGAGGGTAGAGTTTCACGACGGTTGAAGTAGAAAAGCGGTAGCAGAATAAAAATTGCGATACACGTGGTGGCTTATGGTACATTCCGCAGAGAAAAATGGTTTAAGAAAAACCACTAGAAGGAGCCTTCGGAATGGACTTCTATATAAAGTGAAGTTGACTTATTTTGAAAATCATTTTTTATTTTACATGCCAGTACGAATGAAAGGACCGCCCACCATTCTTTCGCAGTCAACCTTAGGTACATACAGTTACAGTCACAGGTAAGCTTCGAACACTCAATATTTATTCATAGAATTATCGTCGTTTTTCTATTATGGAGAAAGAGAAAGAGTTAGAAGGTCTTAACCGAGTTCTGGATGAAAGAGAAGAATTGTTGGTTGATAGAGATAGAGGCGTATATGACCCATTCCTGTCAGTGGGTAATGTATTGGTTATTAAGGAAATATTGTGGTGATATAATTCACAAAGAAATGACATTTTGAATGCCTACAAGTCATTTCTGTATTATTTCGCCATTGAGCAGACCTTACCCTTCCCTGAATTCACTAAGTGGTGTGCAAGTAATTACTCAGATTCTGAGAGGGTCATTGTGAGTCATTCCACGTCCAAGATATTGTGTAGAATTGATGCAAAAGCTATCCGTGGATTCCTGAATTTGCCTGATAATTACCCTAATAGTGGTGAGTCTGTGAATGAGTCTATTTTAGCTAAAGTATACAAATGTTGTAAAATTGAAGTTCGATGTAAATTTTTGTCTAGTATTCTTAATGAAGGTCTGTCATTAGAAGGTCTCTTTTTTCCATATCGTATTCACATCTTGAAAGAGGAAGTCCAATTGGTTGTGTCTTTGGTCTGTCAAGTTTTAGGTCTAGATGATTTCTTTCATGTCAGTGAGGTTGTCTAGGGCTTCTTATTGAAAATGAGTTCAGTTTGTCTTGAGTCTGAGTCCCATCCGGTCCATGTCTTCAGCTTGGATGAATATTTAGCAGAGGCTATCCATATCCAACTAGTCAAGTTCTCAAAGGTCATATTTTTCAAGTATCAATCATATTTGTTGAACATGTTATTATGTTCAAATGTATCTGAATTGCAATTCTTGAATACTATATTCTCTTTGGATCTGCCGAAGCAAATCAATATGTTTGAATTTGTGAATTCCATTATGTCAAAGATATATAAGTTGTTGTTTGATGGAGTATTGCCCAGAGTGTTTGAAGAAATGAAGATTATGATGCAATCGTCACCAGAAGACAGGATTGGGGATTGGTTTTTGTATAAAGACTTTACAGTTTTGAGAGTATATGGTTTCACTAGGGAGCCTTACAGGCTGCCTGCTTTCCTTACCCCTAGGATATTTGCATTAGAATACATGAGACAAAGATTACATGCAGAAGAGGAACATTTCGGAGCTTTCAAAAAATCCTCCAATATCAAATTCCCCTTTAAAGTTGGTTCATTCATATTTAAAAACAAGGGTCCCTGGTGATTGTGGAGAAATTATTGAACAATATGGATTTTCAAAAGGAACAAAAGGTCCATTAAGATCCTTATCATATAATTTCTCTAAGAAAACAAGAAAATAAAAATAAACCATTTGATCACCAAGTTGTTGAGGGTTTGAAGGAAGTAGCCAATTTGTCTCATTTTGTGGAAAATCCAGGAAGCAATGAGAGTACAAGCAGTGGATCAATTACAGTGTCTCAAGTGCTAGAAAGTTCTAATGTTTTAATTAAAAGAATTTTTTCTGAGATTGAAAATATGGAAATAGATGAAGACAATTCACATAAGAAGACGAAAGCATCTCAAGATGATAAAATTTCAAGTGAAGTAGTTTCAGATGAGTTGAAAAAGGTAGCTTTGATTCCTAAGAAGTCAGTGCAGATGAATTAGTTTTCTTTTGAAAGTGAAAATAATGCAGAATCCGGTTCAGTTTTTAAATCTAAAGCATAATTCATGACTAGCTATGTAGAAAAGCAGAGACAGTCCCTAGAAGAAACTAAAAATCTACTCCCTAGAGTCAAAAGTCTGAATAACCCAAAGACTTCCCTGATTTCCACTCGGGATGTAGAGAGAAACACTTTAAAATTAGTTATGGTAAGTGACAAAAAAGTGGTCGAGATGGAAGTAAGATTGGATAAAATCAGTGTACCAGACAAAAATACAGTTGCATAAACAGACAGGAGATATTATTTATTCAGATTTATTACATGTCATGGTGAAAATTAACAAGTTGCAAGTTTTGGTTGATAAATTAGAGGTCCAATTAAAGCATGAGAAAGTTGAGAACAAGGCGAATTCTATTCAAATAAAGAAATTGTAAGCAGATATCGTAAGTTCAGGGGATGAAACAGGAAACACACAAGCCATCAGAAGACTTTTAGAAGAAAAAGATAATGCCCTCCAGGTACTAAAGAAGAAGTTGAAAATCTCGAGTTTCGAACATGATCAGTCATCATAGTTTCTAGCCTTGTAGGAGGAGAAAGATAATATTTATCAGGAAATGATGGAGTACAAAGGCAAAACTGTGAAGTTGCAAGAAGAAAGGAATAAATGGGAAACAGAGCGAAATGAGTTAATGGCACAAATTTCACGGTTAAAGAAAGACCAGAATGATGAAAAAGAGATTAGGGAAGAATTAATGAGCTAGACTCCTACTGATGAATATTTGACCATTGTAAATATTGAAAAGCCTTTAAATGATTTTTCTGCTGATGATTTACTAGTACCCATGTCACAAGTAAGCTTGAAGGATGTAGAGATAAGGGAATTAAAAGAAGAAAATGAGAAAATCAAATCTGATCTGACTAAAATGGTTGAAAATAAGAATAAAATATTACAGGATAAAGGTCAATTACAAAAGAAGCTTAATGAATTAAAAGAAAGGAATATAGGAAAGGGTCCTCTTCAGGGAGCCAAGCATATAATCTGGGATACATTTCCTATGGAGATTACTAAGTTCAGACATTATTTGAATTTCATTGATGACCAAAGTACATTGGTTAATTTATCCAATCAGAGATTAAAACTAGTAAATGAGACCATGGAGAGAAAGCCCCTAAGTACAGCTCAGAATGCACTGAATTTCTTGAATTCATTAACTTATCAAAAATTACAAGATATAGGAATCAAAGAGAGCATGGCTATGGTACTATGGTTGAAAAGGTTCATTCACACACATCATCTTATGAAGACAATACAAGATAAGGCTGATGAGATGACTTCGCGTATTAATGATTTCAGGCATGCTTTTAAAGAATTGTTTGAAGATGGCCTTCCTTCTTTCTGGGATGAAGAAGGAAGACTTCTTTCTCAAGAAAATTATCATAGCCTTCTAGTACAAAAGAGTATGGATCACTCCAAGTTTGATGATTTGGTAAAGGGACTGACGGGAAAAGTCATTGTGGACAAGTTGAGAGAAGACTTCGAGATATTGCAGAAATTTCTGATTGTCAGAGGAGAGCTGCCTACTATGTCTTATGAAACCTATATGGATATAGAAGTGTCTATCTGAGAAATGATTGAGTACGACATCCTAAGCACATAATAGTGGAGATCCATGGAAAGATTCGGAAAAACAAAGTATATTCTTCATCCGTGAAAACAGGTGTTGCGCGCTATGGAGCTGCTTGTTTGAGCCTTGTTGTCACCAAGTTGATTTTAATTAAATGATCTGTTATTAGGATCAAATCAAGTAGTTTATTCCTATTTGTTAGGGATATGGTTACAATATCTTTGATTAAACAGATTATTCAGTTATTAAATCTTCTTAGGAAGAAATCATTTATGTATATATTTGCATTTACTTGATGTATTGGGGGTTGGAACCCATTTGTTGGATCAATGTTTTTTGAAGACATATAATTTTTGAAATAACAAATTTTAATGCATGCGGGTTATTAGAGATTCTTGTACTATTTACATTACAGTCTATATTTTCTTTCTTATGTGATCGTTTTTTGGGTGTTACATTCCATTTTGTTTTCCTCGTATCTGAAGCGTAGTGTTGAATTTCTGGAATTCATACTTGTTGTGATCTGACTATTGTTTCAGATATTTCATAAATGTTTCTGCTAAATTTAATATGGAATTCATCTTATGATGCTCTATATTGATGGACTATTCATATTTCCTCCTTTTTCACCTGAACTCAATGAATGATTGTAATTAAGTGGTTATCTTTCCTTTGATGAAATCTAATGCATGCGACCTTGTGATATCTTTATGTATTTTGACTCCATTGCCCAATGATTATGTATATCATTTCAACCGTCCATATGATGTTTAAGTGTTGATTTTATATTTGGCCTTGTTAAATTTATATTTGAGAGATCCCTCTCTGGAAAGGAAAGCCAATTTCTTTCTGAAGTTGTTTTTGCTGTTACCTTTGGGATTTACCTTTTGCAACCTATTTACATTCTGATTGTTAACACCTAGGATACTAATGTATATAGAATACAAATATATTACACTTAGAATATGAGCTAGGTTTTCTTTACCCATTTAACTTTTAAAGTATTAATTTCTGTATTGTTATTTTGTTGGTTCGATTACTATCACAAATTTCTTCAGTTTGTTTAAAAGAATTTCTAATTCATAAACAATATTGTTTATTGTTTATAATAATATTATCTGTATTAATAATATTGTTATCCGCGAATATTGTAATCTCTTAAGTTTATGTTTGCACTTATATGTATTATTAAATAAGACTGAGAACAGTCTATAATAGTTTAATTTATTTGATAAGATTATTTTGTATACTTGGTGAAAGAAATGAGAACTTTCATATTGTTAATACTCCTTACATCTAATTTGTCTATAGGTGTGTAAGGAGAGTTCTTTATTAATACTAAGAAAAGAATCTTGTAAGAGATTATCCAATTCTTATTTAGTGTTTAGATAGTTGCAGGTAAATTAGTTAATACTATTGGAAAGAAATAAACTAACAGAATTATATTTATATCTTTACTTAACATAAATAATAAGCATTCAACTAACAATTCTATTTCTTCTATTTCAGTATATATGTATAGTTTACAGAGGTAGGTACTGTGTAGAAGAATGAATTACATAGTTGAACATACTACTCTCAGTAAATAATATGATTCTATTGTCTTTTCTGATATTCTAAATACATAGTCTAGATCTGACAACAACTCTACGAAATAGATTAATATTCTTTCTGGAAAAACAACTATCTACTAAAATAAAACATTTCAATACTCCGAAAAACATAAGTACTCTATTCATTTCATATTCCTATCATACTTCATTCATTTAAACACACTACCCGTGCTAGAGTACGATCTGGATTACTCCAGATGGGGAAAAACACAAGTAGGATTTATTTTTCATTAAAGAACAGATTCACCATTAAAACAACTAAGAGATTTCAAACTTAACAGTTTACAACATAACATATAATCATTCATTATTGGTTCACACATAGATATAAAATTTAACACAGAAATTAAATGATAATAGAACCTTTTTTTAAAGTTGGATGACAATCATATTGGGAGGCCGTTCCTCCCTACCAACTCCTGGAGAGCGCTCAAACAACGACTTCTCAGGACCTCCAAGCCTGTTCTGGTCTCCTTGGATGGAACTAGGTGGAGCAATCAACAAAGTACTAGTCCAAAGACTCAATACCAACTCTGCACACAACAGCAAGATCTTTCAGTTGGAAATCTATACTAGATCACCTTCTTGCAGTTTACCCCTCAAACACCTTCCTAAAAAATTCCCTTCCCAATGAATTCCTCGAAGTGCATTCACCTTAATGATTCTTCTCCTGGAATGAGCAGACTCAGCTCTCTTCAATGGGATTTTTTATTAAGATTGCCTAGGTCTTTTTGGGTTAGTTGTCATTAATTGAGCCACTTGCTCTGATCCCACTTTCTTGGGAGATCATGACCCCAAATGTAGGGAGGTTTCCACCTGCAACATAAGAAGTGTTTGAGGATGTTGCCACTTGTCTATTTGCTCTCCACCTAATATCCTCCACCAACTTGACCAGTAACACTCTTTTTAACGGCTCTCCCAAGCTGTTGTCTCCACTTTTATTTATTTAAAATTAAAATATTCAAAATTACATTCCACATCATTGACTCTGCTGAGTCATCAATTACAACTTAGCATTAAATTTAACATAATGTCTTGGAATAAAATCAAAATAAGATAATATTATTTTACAAAATTGGGGCATGTGACAAACTTCTTCAAGATAGAGGATCTTGGTATCTAGTGACCCTAGATGGATACATAGAATAATAGTATCAGAGGAAGCTACTTGTCACTCCAGTATAGAATGTGTTATCACTCCAAGAAACTCCTCTAGGTTGCAGCTCGAGGATGCCTAGTAACTTAAATGCTTTTATGGTTTTCTAAGTGGATCAAGTTAGGTGACCTATAAGACCTTACACTCTCAAGACATGCATATAAGGGATAAGGCTTCTAATTACCACTGTTCATAGGTTGACAATATGGTGCAGAGATGGAGAACTTATCATGCTGGCAGATCCTACATAAAACAGATATATATAAATGGCTAATCATGACAAGGAAAACACTTATAATTCAAATCATGAATATGCCAATAGGATGACAACTATCAGACATCAATTAACCTGAATAAAACCTAAATAACACACTTAAGCATAAGCACATAATAGACATAAAATGGAACCTGAACATATGATAACAAATGAGCTTATATTAGGTCATGAGCAATATGAGAAGCTTGACAATAGCAATGGTCTACAAGTCCCCGAAGTCGAACCTTTTCAATAAAATAAGTCTTAGGCTTTATAGCATTTACAAAAATATTCAGATCCTGAAAAATTGGATCTGATTTACTAAAAATAGACAACATAATTGTTTTTTGCATAATTAGGTAAAAAAAACCTAATTAACTACTAGTCTAACTAACTGTAGAATTTGTTCACTGTTTGAACCTTCTGATAACTAAAGTAAGTACTGGAAATCACTGCCACTAGTCCTCTACTGGTTAAGTCATTGTTTCACTTTGATAGTTAAGTGTTGGTGACCTTTTCTACTTTTATGTCACAGCAAAACTGAAGCATACCTTCCCTGATGTTTTCTTCAGCGTCCTTCATCTTTATACTTCATCTCTAAGCTATCCATGTTCGCCCAAAACTGGTCCTTCATGTCAAAATTTGATATTATTATTATTTTTGCTTTCGGTGGTTAAGAGGCCAAAATATCGAAACTGTTAGCTGCCGAAAACGGTGCTTTTAGTGGCTAATGAACTGCCTCAGCGTCCACCTAAGCCACCGAAAGCCCTCTTCTTCAAAAATTCTTATGTCACCTCCAAAATAATTCTTTCAAGTTTGTTTGCTTATCTTTTGATTTAGTAGGCTCTATGTTAGGAAGGTTAGCAGCAGCCTGGCTTGATTCTGGATGCTGAAGGCTTACTGCAGCTTCAGCTAGGGTTTCCAATGTGAGGTGAGTGCTAGGGTTTGGCTTGGCATCCTTCATCTGCAACCTCTGAAGCCTAATAATTCTATACATCCTTGTGTTGTCCTTCAAGTATCTTTTGTTCAGTATTTTTAGAAAGATATACCTTTCTCTCATCTCTTGGTAAGAGTTGTGCAGCAGCTTATTCCTCTTAGTCAATGTAGCATTATTTTTCTTTATCTCCATTTCTAAAATTTTCATTTCATACACTTGCCTCAACAACTGATTTATCCTTTGTGTCTTGGGCTTGCTATAGGAAGCCTTCTCTACTCGTTCATCTTTCTCTTTTGGTGTAGGTGATGGGAGTTCTTCAATCTCTGTTGTCAATTGCTATGTTAGGTCAACGTTTGCCCTAAAAGTTTGGCCAAACTGCTAAAAACTGGGGCTCGGAGATGGATTTGTTCCTCCAAATATGTGATACCTGGGTATAAAATGAAAGAGGTTTTTGTATATTGTCTTGTTCTTACAAAAAAATTCTCTCATTTTTTTGGAATTCGTTTTAATTTTCCCAAGATCTGTATTTCAAAAACATGTGTCAAACAAGAAATTCTGAGATCCAAAAATTAGGTCTCAGAGATGGATTCCATTCTCCCAATATGTAACACTTGTAGGAAAACTGAGAGAGGTTATTCTTTTATGACCGTTTAGGAACAAAAACCTCTTAGCGTTTTGCAAAAGGATTCTCCAGTTACTTAGAATACTTATTTAAAAAAAATGATATTTCATAGTAAAACGCCACTTTCGGTGGCTTAGAGCGCCCTAAAATTTCAGTCTTAGTTGCCGAAAGTCTGCTTTCGGTGGCTTAGAGACTGTTTTGAAAAAATGCTTAGCCACAAAAACATGTGTTTTGATTTTTTTACCGGGTCCTCCTCCTTGCGCTTGCAAAATTGAAATTCAAACCCTAGGGAAGGATACTACAATGCTGGATCCGGAGAGGGCTAGGTTCAGTGAGAATGCATCGAGATAAATGTGGAGTGTATTAAGGATATGGTGCTGATTTGGATGGGTTAATAAAAAAATTGGTACTTGAGCAAAGATGATGGTGGATTTTGGTGATAACCATGAGATATCCAGCAGAGTAATCATTTTAACTGGAACTTTGATTCTTAGTGGAGTTTTAATTGCAGTCGTGGAACAGGTGGAGGGAAATCTAGGGTTTATATTTTCATCAGTCTTTTGAGATCAATAACGACTTGTTAGCCATCAACTCATGCTTTACTGTAGTTCCCTAACCTTTTAGGTGGTTAATCATGCTAAATTATGGCACGCCTCCTGCTGATGAATTTGATTTTGATGGGCACACAACCGTTTTCACTTTTCATCCTTTTCGGTGTTTAAGAGACTTTAGGGTTTAGTTCACTAGTTGCTGAAAGTTGGGATTTTGGTGGCTAATGAATTGTTGGTCTGTTTGCCTAAGCCACCGAAAGTTTCTCTTTCCAAAAATGTATTTCATTTGCTTTCGGTGGTTAATTCCTTCCTGGAAACACTCGCTAAGCTGCCGAAACCAAGGCTTTTCGGTGGCTAATGAGCTGTTGGAAAGCTTTCCTAAGCCACCAAAAGTCCTTTTCCTAAAAATTTATAAAGAACATGATCAACAGGATTTCGGTGGATAACATGGTCCTGCGTTAAACTATTAGCTTCCGAAAGCCAGGATTTTAGGTGGCTAATGCGTTGTTAAAAATCTCTCCTAAGCCACCGAAAGCTAAAACTTTCAAATTTATTAAATAACAGAACATCAGATATCCTAGATTTGTTAGTCACCCCATTATCTTTCATAATATGACTTGAAATCTTCATCCTATCAAAAAATAAATTGTCTAAGTGAACTTATTGAAAATAAATTTATTTTGGGAGATAACATCTAGCTCCTACTCAGGGATGGGAACCTTCCTGTGAGGTCCCAAGAACCCCAGGCCAAAATGCCTTTCCTAAAAAAGAATAATTAAAGCTATGTTTTAGTGTTCCATTGGGCATGGAGTCATTTGTCTCTTATAACTGATCCGTTGCAACCTTCTTATAGCCCGCTTTGCTTATTCATGAAAACAACTGAAAATGACATAGTTGCTCATATTCAGAGCTTATTTTCCTATCTATTCCTACTCCTAATTCTAATCAGTAGAGGCTTCTTATCATGTGACATCATGCTTCCATTGAAGCCATGTCAGAAGTTTCTCTGCTGAACTTATCCTTGATCTTGACCCAAAAAATAAATGAAACCCTAGCATGCAGCAATGTAGTTTCAAAGGGTGACGGAACCAACTATCATCTGAAAAAAATATTTTGATATATATACTGCTTATAAGTTCCAGATAGTCAGCAACAGGGTCATAAAAACCATAAAGGAATAGCTCTCTATGTTGCTGTTCCAACTGAATGAAATGCTGTTGTTGGCTACTTTCAGTGATCTCCATGTCAATTGTAGATTGCTCAACCTCTGACTGGGAAGGATGAGTTATGCCCTGCTATTCTCGACTTTTCAGATCATCATCTTCATATCTATTGCAATCTTCCTTTGTCTGCAGATCAGAAAACTGAGGGCTGCCTTTAGTATTTGCTGTAGATCCAAGTTTATTACATGTTGTTCCTTCAATCTACTCATTATCTTTTGGGTTTCCATGGGGCGTCGCCGACTGAACAATACGATATCACGTTCATTCATATTGGGGCATTAAAAATGGTCAAAATTTCAAAAAATATATTGGGCATATATTTAGGGTTAAAAGGGTTTTTTTATGTTAATAAACAATATGCAATATAATGGGGCTTTGTTTATCCCCACTCAAGTAGAAATGGACGCAAAAAACAGGGGCATGCCGGAGAGTTCATGCAGGAGAGTTCACATAGCAAGGTTACTATGAATCTGGTTCCTCGACTGGTGCGTCCATAATTTCCCATGCCTTTGCTCATTATGCTGGTGTTTAGAGGTCAGGTTACGGGTAAACTCCAACTTCTTCCATATTCCCCATTGCTGGTTAATAATCGGATGCTTACTTTGGTATTGGTGCATCTGAATCTCGATATGGTTCTTTTACTACTTGTTCAAGATATGCTGATAGCTATGTGGCTCTAAAACCACCGAATACAGGGGTGCCTTTGTCATTGCTTATACTACAGACTTTACCTTTCCCATCTCTGCTACGAGATCTACTATCGATTCAGGTTCTTTCTTTTATTATGGTACCAGATCTAGGGAAACTGAGTCAAGGTCATCAACAACCAGATATCGATATCGATCTAGAATAGGACGGGATACACTAGAGGTAGCTTTTACACTTTACATTCACTTATGAATCTACAAGTGTTGGCTTTGGATCGAAATGTGTATATTTAACCCTAAGGAATGGGTCTGGTTCGGATGTTGTAACTATAAATGAAAAATAAGCTAGCTTCTCAGCTAGCAATGCCTATCCCTCAACTATCAAAAAAGTTGGTTTGTTGTGGTTTAGGTACCATATCCCTAGGGGAAGTGGTTCTTGAGTGTGTTTTTTTATATTTGCTTGTTGCAGACATTTTTATGAAGCCCTTGGCTAAAGGGAAATTTGAGTTGTTGAGGGAGCATGGGTTTGGTTGATAACATTTTCTAGTCTTAGCTTTTACTTGGATTACTCAGCCACTTTATTTCTTCAACAAAAATAGTAGATATGATATGGTGAACTGAGAAAATCTTGCAAAACAGGTCTTAGATTTTACCTGGATTACTCAACCACTTTATTCCTTCAACACAAATAGCAGATACGTTATGGTGAACTGAGAAAATCCTGCATAGCAGTAAGAATAATTTGGATGAGCGTGCGAGAGAGTAGTTATGTAGGAAGCAGAGTGTTAGAGGGCACCGAAATTTAAAATAATTCTAGGTTTACCTTTTCTTATTTTTTCTTTTCAGTTTAGCTTTTCCTAAATTAGTGTTGGCACATGAGTTAGGAGAAGTTCTAGTACTATAACTGTGGGCAGATTCCAAGGAGGAGGAACATTATGCATTTCTCCTTCCCTCATGGGTTCTCCTTTTTAGGAATTCATTCATACAGGACTGGGTGTGTTATTGTTGCTAGTTGTTAGTTACCCTCCCTGATATGTATACATGCACTGTAACCTTAGCTATCCACGACTTTTTACTGATATAGTGAGGGGGTTTTAAATATGAGCTAGTTGCAATGTATTTCCATTTTTCAGTTAATAAAATGGAGTTATGACTGAGTTCATATTTTTACTTGATATTCATATTTTCAGAGTTTTTGTTTAGGCAAATTTAGTCTTCAGAACCTACTAATTTGAGTGGGATTTCAGAACCTAGTTCATCAAAATCAATTATATGGTACAATTTAAGCACTTTATGATTAGAGATGAAGATCATTTCATCTCTTTGGATACAGTGATTAAATAAGGCTGTTAAGAATATAATGATTCATAGTAAAATATGTTTTCCCCCTCTATTTTGTTTCTGAAGCATCCGAATTAACTATGTGGTGCTATGTGAGAAGGGTTGTAGTAATTGTTTCTATGGATCAGAAATGTAAAATGGCATGTATTAATGCATATGAGAATGGGTTTTAGCGTGTTGTTGTAGATAATTGGCCCCTTTTTCCAGAGGATACTTCTGTTGGTTGCATATGCCATGCCATGGGTATAATTTTAACAAACCTCAGGCCTTTGAAAGTCGTTCCCTAACAAACATTGACATGAAATGAGCTAGAAACATGGGAATGCATGTCTAAATACAAGCCAAGAAGTTCTCAACAATGGAAACTTTGTTTATTTGTTGTAGGATTCATGTGTATATGGAACCACATATACTATTCACTATTTAGTGGCTTCATGCTAGATTGCATATTCTGGTTAATTATCGATGACTGCATGTGGGATTCTCTAGTGGTGGAAGGTATTGGGTATGATGTGAGTTGTGTTTAGGTACCATGCCATCCAATTAAGGTGGCCAGGTACAAGGCATAGCCTTGTAAGAATCCCTAACAAAGTGCTCTATAATCTAAAATATGTTCAATTAAATTTTAGCAGCACTATGATTATTGATGCCTTTCTGTACTGTAAGTAATGAAGCATATTAAACCTTAAAGGTTTTGAATATAATTTCCCGAAATGTAAGTTTCTTTCGTAATAGTTTTGATTTTATAGTGAGAGCTCATCTATGGTCTCATCAGGAATCATATTTGAAGGTTTCTGATCACTATTCATTATTGTGCTGACTTGTTTTTCTTGGCCGAGGGAAATTTTGGAGTAAATTCATTTCATGCTTAAGAATGGAAAGTTAAACTTGACTGGAATTTTGTGTAAGGAAATTGTCATTGCATGAAATGAAGAATTTTTAATGCTTAAAGAAAAAGAATAACCTGAAAGAAGTCGAGAATATTTCCTCAGTGATTAGGTTTATTTTTCTTATAATGATTGAGTTTGATCTTCAGATAATTGATTAGATTCCAAAACTTGATGGATCTAGTTGTACACATTTGGGCCTCAGTTCTACTTAAGAACAAAATAGTTTGAATGTACATTATGACTCATGATGCGTCTGTTAGATTTCCTATGCCATTCTATATTCTCATTCATCGAAGGCCATAACTTATTTTTATGTAGTCCACTCCATAAGCAAAATGTTTGTAGTCCACTCCAAGATGAGATCTTCAAAATAGTGACTAGAAGCGGACACTATCAGGCAAGGTTGATGAATTACAAATTATGTCATTGTCTTTCTGTCATACTATTCATTTGTTAGCTGGATGAGAGCCAATGTTGGTTGAATTGTCAACCTTTCCACCATTTACATAGAACTTGGATTATTCATTGAACTCATCTCCACATCTTGGTGGTCCACATCAAAATTTTGTGTTTGCTTCTCTCAAAAGGAACTATCTTAGTTTACTACTGCATCTTCGCCCTCCTTCAGGGTCTTCTTCTTATGAATTACAGTAGACAATGCATATTATACCTTCTGTTTGGATTTTAAGTTTTCTTCTTTGCTGATTAGGACTTGTTTCAGTAGAAAAATCCACTAGGGATTCATTTCGTGCGACTTGTCTCAATTGACACCTTTCTTACCTAGGCATTATCACTGAGTGTTTCAATGAAATTACAACCATCTTTCTTCTGAACCAATCCTGCATTCTTATCATCTATCAATTGGAATTATCCTTGTTCTTCTACACCCATAGCAACCATATTTTTGCTATTTCTTGTCAACAATGAAATACTTATTATTACTGAAATTTATGTCCGAAGTGTGGACTATGCTTCATTATACTATAATCGAAAACCTTGTCTATAACCCTGTTTTATTCCCCACTACTCAGCACAATAGGCTCATATTGAAATTTATTTTACTTATAAATACTATTAGTAAATTGTCTAGATCAATCAACATACCAATCATCCTTACTACTCTTTGAATCCTTGTATTTGGGCATGGACATGTAGAATTCTACTTCCTCCTTGTGGTTAGACACATTAACATGTTTCTTTCCAAATTGATCATTGGAAGAACACTCTTGGTTGCGATTTTCATCCCACAATTGCTTTTCGTAAATTCTACTTACATGACAACTTGCCACAATAAAAGCATTTGATAGATTTTAATTGTCAGCGTGTGTTGGGACTCGAGAGGTAGAATCATATTTCTAACAAAAGCAATTTGACTTTTAGTGTGTTGCATGTCTATCAAAGATTCAATTATTTGGGGAGTTCGTACTTGGTGTAAGAAACATACATGCACATCTTACTGCATAGCTTAGTTTCTTGCAGATGTTGAGATCGTCAATTCACTGGGCTCAAAATAGATGGGAACTGCAGAAAGATGATGAAGTTCTCATTTCAAAATATCCTTCACTAGGTATATCTTTTAGACTTGGACCTTAGACAGCAGGATAGTGTAGCTAAACTCAATTTGGTATAAAACAGATTATGGTTTAGTAAATTATTTCTATACTAGATTGGAGTATTTCTCTAACAGATTTATGTGCAATATTATATTTACCAGAATAATTCCAGCCGTACAAAAGTAGTGAAATTTGATTGATCCAGACTTGTGCACATTCAATAGTAGCAGGATGTGATTTGGGCCACCCATAACTCCTCCAACTGGGGCACTCCATTGACATTGCCAACTGAATGGAGTTAGTGTCTAGGTTTTAGGGCATGTTTTAGAAATAAATGTTTGTAATTTACTATTTTAATTTCACCTTTGCAAGATTATTTGTTGCTATGTGGTCTGTTTCAAAGAAGGAAAGATTGTATTTATGGTCCTTTTTTGTCTCTTTGGGGGAAAAATGATTGTTTCATCACCAGAGTCATGCCAGCTATATTGTTAATGTATCAAAGTTTATGTGTCAACCCCTAATTGGTTTGGTTGAGTTTCACACACAAATGTGGACATGGATACACAAATGTCAGTATCTGTGTGTGGCAGTGTAAGTGGGTGAGCAAGACTTGGCCTTAGCAAATTATAACTTCTACGAGCATTTAAACCTATAGAATAGACACCATTATTGGTAGGATGGTTGTCTTTTGAATTCATACTCATTAGCTCATCCTATATAGTCCATCCCTTTCCTCTACAACATAGCCTCTGCCATTTCTGTTTGCACAATCTCTAAATCACTATAAGCAACTCGATTTCAGAAGCCTAAAACTTCACAAGTTCCGATTCCCATGGCCTGTTTCTTTCACAAGTGATCACCCCCGTGACTGGGATTTCCTTATTACACCTTCCATGTGGTCACTTTGCACTAGTGTGACTTTGAATCTGTTGGATTTTGGGTCCTCCCCCAGTGTGACCGTGGCATGTTTCTTGGGTGGAATGTGGGTTTTTCCACAGTGTAATTGTGAGTCTGTTTCTTGGTGGAATGTGGATCCTTCACCAGCGTGACCGTGATTTGTTTCTTTGCACTTTCTTGGTGGACTGTGGGTTCTTCAACAAGGCCAAAAAACCTATTCCTTAGTGATACCTTGAGAGGTCCTTCTCCAGCATGACTATGATCTATTTTATTGGGTGGAATTTGGGTCATTCACCAGTGTGAAAGTGATCTGTTTCTTGGTGGAATGTGGGTGCTTCACCAACATGTTTGTGATCTGTTTTCTTGAGTGGACTGTGGGTCCTTCCCCAATGTGACCGTGATCTATTTTCTTGGTGGACTATGTGTCCTTCTCCAGCATGACCATGATTTGTTTTCTCGGGTGGACTGTGGGTCCTTCCCTAGCGTGACCATGAGGTGAACATGAGCTTGGTTTCTTGTGTGGAATGTGGGGTCTTCCCGAGTGTGATAGTGAGTTTCACTTTATGGGTGGACTGTGTTTTTTCAAGCATGACTGTGCAAAGTATGCTTGTGTGTCTCTGTAGTATGTGACTGCATCCTTACCCAGCATGACTGTGTTGACAGATTGACTGTACTGTGTATGAATGTGCTTGTTGACTAAGAATTATGGGTCAGTATTTATTGGCCATTTCATGTGCAAAGATTTTATATATGCATTGGCCATTTCATGTTTTGGATATCTATTAGTCCTTAATTTAATTTAGGCTTCAATGAATACTGTTGCTTCTAAAATTCTTCTTCTTCTTGATGGTCAATTTTCATAGTGGAGATATTGATGGAAGAGTACCTATAACTACTACGAAATATAGCATCAATGCATTACATTTTCCCATCAAGCAACAATGGCGTCCATGGTTCCATGGAAAACAAGTAATCTTTGAAATTCCCATCCTTAGTTACAACAATTATCATAGTTATCAATGAAAATATATGATATTGTTAGGTTTTTTTATGTCGTTTGTGAGTAGTTTAAGGCCAAGTGATTAGGATTCCTTTCTGTTAGTTTTAATTTGTCTTTTTGCGATCAATTTATTTAGCTCATGGTTGATCACTAGGATCTCCTTTTTATGAATTTAGGTGGCAGGATGGTTTATACAGTATCAAGGATTAACACATTTGACATTTAGAGGAGCAGGACACTTGTTTCCCTTGAACAAAGGTAGCGAAGCATTATCAATGATGCAGGCTTACTTGGAAAACAAAGATCTTCCGATAAAAAAGTGATTGTGTAGTTCAATTTCTGGGAAAAATTTCCATCCTATGCTAAACAATCATCAACAACCATTGCAATGAGGAAAAAATACTATATGCAGTATGCATTTATGTAATAAGCTTTTGGCTTCTGGTGAAGAGCTAAACATTTCCCTTTATGCAAAAATTATGTGATCCTACGAGCTTAGGATATTTTTCAAAATGATGTGATCCTACGAGTTTAGGATATTTTTCAAAAAAGTTATTTTTTTCCCTTCCACTTTTGTTGTCTCTAGGATATAGCTCTCTTTGTTGTTTGCAATATCAAGCATTGCTTTTGTAACATTGTATAAACTTAATTTTGTTTAATCAAGATAAAGAATTTATCAAAAATTTTGAAATCAAAATATATTCAACATTTACAATTGGTTGTTAAATTTATCAAGATTATTTTTCTGTCCACAGATGGAAAGGCCTGTTGGTTCCATGGAAATGCTAGCTTCTCAAAAAAATGGTAGACAAGGGCTTAACATCATCCAACTAAATTTGTTGTAGCAACTCCTT
This sequence comes from Pseudotsuga menziesii, assembly GCA_001517045.1. Classification (NCBI taxonomy): domain Eukaryota; kingdom Viridiplantae; phylum Streptophyta; class Pinopsida; order Pinales; family Pinaceae; genus Pseudotsuga; species Pseudotsuga menziesii. Next base: position 167,534 of record LPNX010061308.1, read on the forward strand.
CCTCATTCTTGGATTTCAGTCCCATAAGGCTGTTTCTTTGGCATACCTTCAGAGTCTGGTCATATTTTGTGAAGTGCGTGCTTTCACGTTCTCTGGTTGAGTTTTACATGTGATCCAATAGATTATTTTCATGCATGGGCTAAGGATTATGTTACACTTGATAAGACACAGAGAAAAGAGAGGTCTGAAGGTAGCCATCATTATAGAAAGTGATGAATTAATATAAGATTTACACTTGTCTAATCTTGTTTTCTTTTTCTAAATGAAACTCTGTAGATAGTGACACACCATCCAATTTCATTGCTGCAGTATTGTTTATCTTCACCTTAATTTTGATGAACCTGTCACCTTTTAGGATGAAGGTTCAGTGCTATATTATATAGGGGAAACTTGCTCATGCTTGCACAAAGACAAATGCTTAGCTAATTGACCTTGGATAAACTTCTCTGAGCTAGAATTCCCATGATCTTTCTTAAGGCCTCTGCTATTTTTCTTTGTTGGGGTTGTACAATATTTATTCACCCTGATTCCCCTTGACTTGTATTCATATTGCTCAGCCTCACCCTTTTGTGCATCATAAGCCTTGATAGGATGTATGCTGATTGACTTGACTTTCCTTGAAGCTAAATTTGAAACATATTGCTTCTTTGAAGAAGGCAGCACTGGTGCAATCACGCTCTGTAGCTTTTGTTCTTCCATTTTTGGATCAGCCAATGATTCAATAGAAATTTTAGCGTGTGCACTCCAGAAAGCGAAATGATTGCATTAATAGATATGATAAATGATGTTCGTGCAACACGCTCACCTTCAGGCTCAAATATCTCAATAGAAGTGTCAAAAACGCTAAAATATTTTGGAATGATTCAGGCCTTGTCCTGTACATTTGAGAATCTAAATTTAGATAATCTTGAGTGTGTTAAAATTGCAAATGGCATTGTGAATACCTTGGAGTCCTTAACTGTGGAACATGTACAAGGCCATGAAGATTCTCAACACAAAAGTAGCAATCTTGGAGTTTCTGGCTCCAATGTGCATCAACACTAGAATGAAAGAGAGAATGAGAAACACCATCAACATACACAATTGCTCATTCTCAACAGAATGAAGTAGTATGACCAAATGGAATCTTCCCATGATGCAATGACATCTGTCCAAACTATTGGAAATTTGATGATGGAGTCTGAAGAGAACTTTATGAATGAGGGTATTGAGGAATATGTTTGTGGTTGCAAGTTTTAGCATTGAACATGGTGGGAAAGATAGTTTAGTGGACGAGGATGAAGAAGAGGAGATTAGTGGGCATGGTGGAGAAGAATATGCAGAAGACGAGGATGAAGAATAAGAGGAAGAAGATGAGGATGGTGTACCTCATTTGTCACATCCAGATGTCGACCATGATGTTAATGAGCTTGGTGACGATTATGATATCTTGGAAGATGAAGAAGATGCTGATAATGACAATAATTTTATATTGATATTGGAGGATGGGATCAATGTGTTTGATCATTTTGAAGTTCTTGGTCGAGCTGAAGGTGATTTTCCATCTGATCCATTTCATGTGATGCCTATTGAAGAAGTTTTTGGGGCAAATCGCTGACAGGGACATACTACCTCTATCTATAATCTTCTAGGAAGGACTGATGACTATGGAACCGCAATTCAACACCTGCTTCTCATTGGACCATTTTCTCCATCTAGATCGGTGTGCCACTGAGCCATAGGTAATTTTTAACATTTCTCCTCATTGAACATTTGATAGATTATAAGCTTTTTTTATTGGGTTTAAACTTTAGAATTCAGAGTTTAAGGACATATATAATGTAATGTGTCTATGATTGCAAAGAATGATAGGGTTGTCATTGAGAGTAATATTGAAAGTACTTCAGGTCCATCCCATCTAGATTCGATTTTCAAAACACTTCGAAGTGGACAGCCATGAAATTGTTTGAGTATCTAGGCTGATGATAGTCAGCAGATTAAAGGAATGAGTGACACTAACATAGCATTGTGGATTGAGGTGCAGTTTCTTTCTCAGTTACAGATAGCTCAACCAGTTGATGATACTCCATCAGATCAGGCCCATGATACCACCAGATCACAGGAAAAAGGTGAAGCTACTGCTTCACAAGTTGCAGAAGATGGTACTGGAATGACAGAAACTCTACAATCATAGGAAAATGATATACAGAGAACCGAGGAACATGGGCAATCCCATATTGAAGATAATAGTGCCAATAATACCAACACTATTTCAACTCAACCTTTGCAACATGCTTCTTTGGAGCAAGGAACTCAGACTCTATAGGTGATTTTCACCATGACCTTGAGATGCAAGATGAGCACAATGAGCGATTCATGCGTGATGTTGAAGCTGTGAGCCAAGATAGTAGTGGTAGTGGTGCTACATTAGGTGAAATCCTTTGCAGCTTTGAAGTAGAAATTGGAAGTGCCGATGGAATAGGAAACCTCGGACAGATTGATGCATCAGGAAATATGGAAGGTGTGCAAGATGAAAATAGTAATAAAGAAAAAGCCTAGCCAGAAATTTCCAGGGAGAGCAGTCAAAATATGCTTGCACATACTCCCAGTGAGCAACAGCAAAATACTGTGGTGGCGGGATCTAATTCTATTGATCCTACATTCCTAGAGGTTCTTCCTGAAGAGTTAATAACATAGGTGCTTGCTTCCCAGTGGAATCAAGCGGCACAACCTACAAATAATCAACCACCAGCTACTGAGGAGATTGATCCAGAATTCCTTGCTGCCCTTCCTCCAGATATACAAGCAGAGGTCCTTGCACAACAACGAGCACTAAGATTGCTTCAGGCTCATCTCTTTGATGGACAACCTGTTGATATGGATAGTGCTTCAATACTTGCAACGTTTCCTCCTGAACTTCGTACTGAGGTATAATCTTCTTGTTAGTAGTTAATAGTAATATTTTACCCTTACAAAGTTACTTGTTTATTTTGTATTAATATTTGACTAAACCTGTTTATTGCAATGAGAGTAGGGAGGTGCTAACAACCCAGCATGGGGGAGATGTTGAAAGTGTTTTGTTGTGTAATGTTATGTAACATGACATTCCCATAAAATAATAAACAAGATTGCAAATGATGTCGGCTTAAACAAATTTTCTTGAACCTAGATATATCAAGAGCGGGAATGGATAAAATATCTTGATGTGTAAATTTTTTCTTAATGTGTAAAATATTTTAGATAAAACCCTCAAAAAA
>LPNX010061308.1:171116-223154 GCA_001517045.1 Pseudotsuga menziesii
TAGCTCTTAAATCCATGCTTCATCTTCTTCGTGTTGTTCAGGTATTCAATTATATACTTACTGACTCTTCTTGGATTGTTCTTAGTGGCGTATAGATGAAAATTTGGATTTTAATACTATATCATGTTCCTACAACCTGTTTATAAAGGATCACTGCAGTGCCTTCTATTGAACATATGTACCCATAGTGTTATTCGACCTACTTTGGTTCACTTTCTACTGGATATGCTGATCACTGATGTGGAAGGATCTAGACAAAATGCTTCCTCCTCAACCAGCATATCATCTTATCGCTTATATGGCTGTTTGGGTCATGTGATTATTCACAGCCACAGTTTTCAGATGGTGAGTTCATTTAAGAATTTTCTTCATGTTGTAGAGTCAGAGACTTTAGTTTTTATGCTGAGGATGGTTAGTGTTTACAGGAGTCCCGCCTTTGGTATCATGTCATGTGTTGGAAACTTTGACATTTTTGGCTCAAAATCATCCACTTGTTGCAAATCTTCTACTCTATCTAGAACAGCCAGTCACTCATAAACCTCAGCGAGATCGACATATGGAAAGGGGTAAAGCTTTAATGATTGATGAAGAGAGTCTATCAGAAACTTTAAATAAAGGGAGTACATGCAATTTTCCTATAGTTTTACTTCTAAAACTTATTAATCAGCCTCTCTATTCAAGAAGCACTGCCCATCTTGAATAGGTAAATACTTAGGAGGTTCGTTGTTTAGCAAATATTTGTTGCAATATAAAATTCTTAATGAATTAATAGCATATTTGTTGAATGCAGGTGATGAGTCTTCTTAAAGTCATAATGAAAAGTGTTGAAGTCCATGTCCATTCGGGTTCTCAGTCTCAGCTTACAGATTCAGCTCCAAAACCTGCTCTTCAGGATGTCACAACTGATGCACATATTGATACTTCAGGCTTCGAGATGACCTCACGGGTTCAACTTCTGCTGCATAAAAGAAAGTTGATTCTGCAACAGTGCTACTTAGTATTCCTGAAACTAAGCTTAGATTATTATCATCCTTGTTGGCATGTGAAGGGTAAGGCTGATATTGTCCATGTGGCTATTTCTATTTCAATCCTGGTTTTCTGTATTGACTGGACTAAGATCAGGATGAATGGTCTCTATAACATTCAGTGATGTTCACAATTCAGTATGGTTTCATTTAAATTGAATGGCTAATAAAAAATCTTCATTTTTGGCTTTCTGATTGTTGTTTTACGCTTTCTAGATTAATAGATCGAGATTGTGTTTTGATCACTTTACCATGCTCTGTAATTTTTTGGATGGCTAATTTTTTAGCCTTATTCAATTGCAGTTTTCCAGAACTTGCGTATTCTCATGCTGTGGATGTATTGATGAAGTTAGTGAAAGTGGCACCTCCCCATCGGCATATTTTCATTACTGAATTGTTAAATGCTGCAGAAAGATTGAGCAAGGTTGCAGTAGGTAAACTCCAATGTTTTGGTGACGTAGAAACCATGCTTCTTTCAACTCAAATTTCTGGTTCTGCAATTTTCAGAGTTCTGCAGGCTTTAAGCTCTCTTGCTTCCTCACTCCACAAAGAAAAGGATGATGAGGTACTACCTAATAGAGATCATGATGAAAGTGTGGCTATAATCAAGAGTCTAAGTTCAGCTGTTGAACCTCTATGGCAAGAACTGAGTCTCTGCATCAGTAAGATAGAAAATCGCTCGTCTTCATTGTCTACTGTACCTGCATCTTCTGGTGCTAATGGGTTTTTACCCCCTCTGCCACCAGGCACACAGAAAATCTTGGCATATATTGAGGCATTTTTTGTAACATGTGAAAAGTTGCGACCTGGTCAAATGACACCTGCATAGCTGGAATATGCCAGTGCTACTGCTATTGAGGTAAAAGAAGCTGCAAGTTCATCTGAGTCTTCTTTCCTGCCAAAGTCCTTGTCAGCTCCACAGAGAAAGGTTGATGAGAAGGGGATCACTCTAATGAAGTTTGCTGAAAGGAACAGGAGGATTTTGAATTCTTTTGTCCGTCAAAACCCTGGTTTACTTGAGAAATCTCTCTCTCTTTTGTTAAAGGTTCCACACTTGATTGAATTTGACAACAAACGTGCATATTTTTTTATCAAGAATACGACAACATCAGGATCACCAAAATTACAGTTCTGTCCGAATCTCTGTTCGACGAGCATATATCTTGGAAGATTCATACAATCAGCTTCGAATGCGTTCAGCAAGGGACCTAAAAGGGCGTTTGAATGTCCACTTCCAAGGGGAGGAAGGCATTGATGCCGGTGGGCTTACAAGAGAATGGTACCAATCGTTGTCAAGGGTAATCTTTGATAAAGGTGTTTTGCTGTTTACAACTGTTGGAAATGAAGCAACGTTCCAGCCAAACCCTAATTCTGTCTACCAAACATAGCATCTCTCATACTTCAAATTTATTGAGAGGGTGGTAAGTTCTTGCTCACTCACTCATCTTTGTACAATTGTTTTTTGCTGTTGACTAATTTTTAGCTGGTGTTACCTTATTCTATCACATAATTTCAAATTTTAACGTGGAACTATATTTTGGTACATGTAGAAAACTAATCATAGAGGTTGTTTGGATTTAGTTGCCCTTTCCCCTCTTGTCTAATATATTCTAGCATGGAATTTGTAGGTTGCAAAGGCTTTGTTTGATGGACAGCTTCTGGATGTTCACTTTACTCGTTCATTTTATAAACATATTCTTGGAGTTAAGGTTACTTATCATGACATTGAAGCTATCGATCCAAATTACTACAAGAATTTGAAATGGATGCTTGAGGTATTTATCATCTGACGGCTGATTAGTTCTGAGAATCATGGGTTGGGAAATGGAATTTTATCCAAATTTATTTTCACTAACCTTTTCTTGTTCTTTTTTTTTGCATAGAATGATATTAGAGAAATGCCTGATCTTACATTTAGCATGGATGCGGATGAAGAGAAACTGATATTGTATGAGAGGGAAAAGGTAATCACACTTTAAGTTGGTGTCTGCTATGGTTTGTGGTATCTTATGTTTTTTGAACTAACTGATATTTTTGTTGTCTGCAGGTTACTGACTATGAGCTGATTCCTGGTGGTCGTAATAATACTTTACCCTTTTACTAGTTAATTTTGTATTAATATTTGACTAAACCTTTTATTGCACTAAGAGTAGGGAGGTGCTTACAACCCAGCATGAGGATATGTTGAAAGTGTTTTGTTGTGTAACGTTATGTAACATGACATTCCCATAAAATAATAAACAAAATTGCAAAAGATGTAGGCTTAAACAAATATCTTGAACTTGGTTTTCAAATGGTTAGAAATGTAATTAGTTATTTGGTTAGAAATGTAGTTAGTTATTTGGTTTTCTGAACTTCTACTTGAACTTGTTTTGGACGTCATGTACAACCATGATGTGACTGTCCATTGTTGAGAGGAAAAAGGTAAAAACATGTCTCTATTTGTCAATTGAATTTAACAATATTTGTGTACTCTGATTTGTATCAAGCCTTTGGTGTTTTTTCTCTTGATTTTGAAAAATAGTCACGTAGTGAGTGTTTAGCCATGTTTTAGACATCATGTAGAACCTTGATGTGACTATCCATTGTTGAGAGGAAAAGGGTCAAAGGAAGAGTGACAAACTAGTGTTAATTTAGGAAATGAATGTGATCTCTATGATGTTGATAATTGTGGGTGAAGTAATGTGCATCCACAATATACATCGAAAGAAGCAAGGTGCATTGTAGAATGTATGTGGGGTATCATGTCAATATACTAGGTATAAATATAAAGGGGTATAAAAAATGTAAATGAAAAAATGGTTACATGCAATATATAGTGAAATTAGGGGTTTTTTAAAATCAGGAAGGCATATTGGGAGGGGGTTAAAAAAATGATTTTGGGAGGTATTTTCCAATATTTTTTGAAAATAGGGGTATTGTTTCATATGCAACGAACGAACGTGCTATGGCATGGTTTCACTAAGTGAAGACCCTGTGCGGGTTTCCAAAGGGGACAAACTGATCTTCTTGACACCCTAAGTCAGCAGATGCATTTGGTACAAACTCAAAAGCATATATATTATGGTTAACATTCTGAAGATCATTAATATCTCGATCACAATGAGAGGTGTCCCCTATTGTAGCATACTCTTCATAGCTATAATTAACCACATCATGCATATGTCTCTGATCATCTCTTTGCTGAAAAGTAGAACTAAAATAAATTCCAGAAGTGGACAAATCCTCACAAAACTTAAAATATTCTTCTCTATTTACCTTTTCATCCTCAGAATGCAACTTATATTCTTCACAAAAATTATGAAATGCAAACTCATCTCAATAGTACCTTTTACAATGCTCAGTGAGTACTTTGTGAAAATCCTTCAATGATGAAATACTAGAAGGAGGTAAAGAAAAATACCACTAACGTGCATCACCATATAATGAATACATGAAAATATTCATATGAACATCTTCATGCTGCTGATCTAATAGATCCATCCATTCATGAAACTTAAGGAGGTGTTCTACAGGATTGTCTTCTTCCTGCTCTTTGAAGACAGGTAGAAAATCTCCCCATTCAGACATATAAGGTACTGGATGTGGGAAACCAGGAACTGAAGAGAAGTCAAGAGGTGCAAACCTCTAAGCCAACAAAGCAGCAAATGATTTTGATATCTTAATATTTTTGAGTCGCCACTGAGTTCGTCCTTCATGGAGTCGCCAAGGATGAGATCTTCACAAGCAACAGTGCTTGAAGATTCCTCAACCCCAAAATTTTCTGATGTATTTAAAATTCTTGAGACTTGAATGTTTCAGTAGAAGAAATAATAGCATAAATATCTCTTGAAATACTTGATGTAGCTTCCTTTGCAGCTCTGGATTTCTGCCTTAGCGAAGCCCTAGCTCTTCTTAGGATCTCTTCTAGATCTGAAACATGTGTTACTGGTGGCATTTTAGGGTTTTGTATGGTACTTGGTCTTCTTGAAGCCACCTTATTTCAATGGAGTCACTAGATAGATGGTTACAACCAGAATAGATTCCAAGCTTTGTCTATCAATAAAGCAAGGATCTATGTCGTCTCCCAGGGAGGCTGAGCTTCAGTCTCCTCTCCCTGGAAACGATGCCAATTTGTTATCACTCTAGGAAACTCCTCTAGGTTGCAGCTCGAGGATTCCTAGTAACTTAAATGTTTTTATGGTTTTCTAAGTGGATCAAGTCAGGTGACCTATAAGACCTTACACTCTCAATACATGCATGAAAATCAATCAGGGATAAGGCTTCTAATTACCACTATTCAGAGGTTGACAATATGGTGCAGAGATGGAGAACTTATCATGCTGGTAGATCCATACATAAAACATATATATATATATATATATATATATATATATATATATATATGGCTAATCATGACAAGGAAAGCACTTCTAATTCAAATCATCAATATGCCAATAGGATGACAGCTATCAGACATCAATTAACCTAAATAAAACCTGAATAACACATTCAAGCATAAGCACAAAATAGACAGAAAATGGACGATGAACATATGATAACAAAAGAGATTATATTAGGTCATGAGCAATATGAGAAGCTTGAAAATAGAAAAGCCTTACAAGTCCCCGAAGTCAAACCCTTTCAATAAAATAAGTCTTAGTCTTTATAGCCTTTACAGAAAAATTCAGATCCTGAAAAATTGGGTCTGATTTACTAAAAATAGACAAAATAATTATTTTTTGCATAATTACGTAAAAAACCCCTTATTAACTACTAGTCTAACTAACTATAGAATTCATTCACCGTTAGAACCTTCTGATAACTAAAGTAAGTATTGAAAATCACTGCCACTAGTCCTCTGCTGGTTAAGTCACTATTTCACTTTGACAGTTAAGTGTTGGTGACCTTTTCTACTTTTATGTCATAGCAAAACTGAAGCATACCTTCCCTAATGTTTTCTTCAGTATCCTTCATCTTTATACTTCATCCTTGAGCTATCCATGTTCACCCAAAACTGGTCCTTCATGTCAAAATTTGATCTTATGCCTCTTTTTGCTTTCGGTGGCTAATGAATTGCCTCAGTGTCCGCCTAAGCCACCGAAAGCCCTGTTCTTCAAAAATTCTTAGGCCACCTCCAAAATAATTCTTTGAATTTTGTTTGCTTATCTTTTGATTCAGCAGGCTCTATGTTAGGAAGGTTAGCAGTAGCCTGGCTTGATTCTGGAGGCTAAAGGCTTACTGCAACTTCAGCTAGGGTTTCCAATGTCAGGTGAGTGCTAGGGTTTGGCTTGGTATCCTTCATCTGTAGCCTCTGAAGCCTAATAATTATATACAGCCTTGTGTTGTCCTTCAATTATATTTTGTTCAGTCTTTTTAGAAATATATACCTTTCTCTCATCTCTTGGTAACAGTTGTGAAACAGCTTATTTCTCTTGGTCAATGTAGCAATGTTTTTCTTTATCTCCATTTCTAAAATTTCCATTTCATACACTTCCCTCAGCAAATGATTTATCCTTTGTGTCTTGGGATTTCTAGAGGAAGCCTTCTCTGCTAGTTCATCTTTATCTTTTGGTGTAGGTGATGGGAGTTCTTCAATCTCTGCTGTCAATTGCTCTGTTATGTCAACGTTTTCCCTAAAAGTTTGGCCAAACTACTGAAAACTGGGGCTCAGAGATGGATTTGTTCCTTTAAATCTATGACACCTAGGTATAAAATGAAATATTTTTGTGTATATTGGCTTTTTCTAAGAAAAAACCTCTCTCGGTTTTTTGGAATTCGTTTTAATTTTACCGGGATCTGTATTTCAAAAACATGTGTCAAACAGGAAATTATGACATCCAAAAATTAGGTCTCAGAGATGGATTCGATTCTCCCAATATGTAACACCTGTAGGAAAACTAAGAGAGGTTATTGTTCTATGACCTGTTAGGAACAAAAAACTTTGAGCATTTTGCAAAAGGATTCTCTAGTCACTGAGAATAATTATTTTAGTAAAATGACTTTTCATAGTAAAATGCCACTTTCAGTGGCTTAGAGCGCCCTGAAATTTTGTTCTTAGCTAAGTCTACTTTCGGTGGCTTAGAGACCATTTTGAAAACATGCTTAGCCACATAAACCTATGTTTTGAGTTTTTTGAGTGGGTCCTCCTCCCTATGCCTACAAAATTGAAATTCAAACCCTAGGGAAGGATACTACAATGTTGGAACCAAAGAGGGCTAGGCTCAGTGAGAGTGCAATTAGATAAATGTGGAGTGTACTGAGGATATGGTGCTGATTTCGATGGGTTAATCAAACAATTGGTACTTGAGTAAAAATTATGGTGGATTCTTGTGATAACCATGAGATAGCCAACAGAGAAATCATTTTAACTGGAACTTTGATGCTTCGTGGAGGTTTAACTGCAGTCGTGGAACATGTGGAGGGCAAGCTAGGGTTTAGACTTTCATTAGTATTTTGAGATAAAATAATGAATTCTTAGCCATCAACTCATGATTTACTCCAGTTCCTTGACCTTTTAGTTGGTTAATCATGCTAAATTATGACACACCTCCTACTGATGAATTTGATTTTGATGGGCACACAACCGTTTTCACTTTTCGTCATTTTTGGTGGTTAAGAGACTTTAGGGTTTAGTTCGCTAGCTACCGAAAGCTGGGATTTATATGGATAATGAACCATTGGTCCGTTCTCCTAATCCACCGAAAGTTTCTCTTTCCAAAAATGTATTTCATTTGCTTTCGGTGGTTAATTCCTTCTTGGAAACACTCGCTAAGCTACCAAAACCAAGGCTTTTCAGTGGCTGATGAGCTATTGGAAAGCTCGCCTAAGCCACTGAAAGTCCTTTTCCCAAAAAATTATAAAGAATGTGATCAATAGGATTTTAATGGATAACATGGTCTTGTGTTAAACTATTAGCTAGTGAAAGCTAGGCTTTTCGGTGGTTAATGAGTTGTTAAAAATCTCGCCTAAGCCATTGAAAGGTAAAACTTTCAAATTTATTAAATAATAGAACATTAGATATCCTAAATTTGTTAGTCACCCAATTATCTTTCATAATATGACTTGAAATATTCATCCTATCAAAAAGTGAATTGTCTGAGTGAACTTATTGAAAATAAATTTATTTTAGGAGATAACATAATGTTTCAACACATAGAATATGAAAGGCAGAGGTAGAATGATTCTCCAATTTAGAGGGAGTGACGGCAGAAGATCCTGAGGTTTGACATGGTACGACATGATGGAAATCTTACTAATGGATCTAGGCTTTAATGAGAGTAAAGTGAACTCCAACCTTTACTTCAAGGTTGAAGGCGGAAGACCAGTAATGCTCCTGTTATATGTCGATGACTTGTTCTTGACAAAAAATAGGAACTCATTAAAGTTGCAAGAAGAGGATGCTTGCTAGGAATGGAGGTGTGGCAGAATGCAGATGGAATCTCCCTTAGATAAGGGAAGTATGCAATGGAGATCTTGAAGAAGTTCAGGATGATGGACTGCAAAGCCATGACTACACCTATGGCATCGAACCTAAATCTATTGAGTGATGCTTCATCAGATACGGTTGATGCTAAAATATATCATCAAATCATTTGTTCCTTAATGTACCTTAAGAATACGAGACCAAATATTTTATTTGCTGTGAACACACTGAGCCAGTTCCTACAGATCCGAGACATGTTGAATTGATTGCTACAAAGCATATTCTGAGGTAGCTGAAGGGTACAATTAACTATGGGCTCAAGTATGAGTTGAATCAAAAGATTAACCTATAGGGTTATGTGGATTCGGATTTGGAAGTGCCATTGATAGGAAGAGCACTTCAGGGTGTTTCTTCAGTATGAGATCAGACAGGAGCAATGAATCTCCAATATGTGATCCAGATCGAGGTCTATCAAAAGAGGGAGTTCTAGCATAGCCGGTGAAACAGGTTGTCTGAGCATAAATCCTAACGAAGCTCATAGGTTTCTCAGACATAATCAGTCCTGTAGGTTGTCCTCAGATGTAATCAGTTTCGACAAAGCTTGCAGGTTATCCTTGGATGTAATAAACCCTGATGTGATTCTATGCTAGAAATGGTCAGAATGAAGTTTGATTACTTCAAGGAGAAGCTTGGCGGATCGAGGTTCCCTCCAAAGGGAAGTGATGAGTCCGTGAGCCTTTCTGACATGGTGAGATGATTGGTTCCTTTCATGGTCAGATATAAGTGTAGAGCCATTCTGATATGACTATGGGATTGGCTCCCACATGATCGGATATAAGTACAGAGCCATTCTGATGTGACTGTGGGATTGGCTCCCATATGATCAGATGTAAGTGCAGAGCCATTTTGATGTGACTATGGGATTGGCTCCCACATGATCAGATGTAAGTGCAGAGCCATTCTGATATGACTATGGGATTGGCTCCCACATGATCAGTTGTAATAGCTGGGCCTTTTCACAGATGATAGTAGGTGTTTCCTATCATGCTGATGGTTGTAAGAGATGGGCCTTTTCACAGATGGTAGTAGATGTGTCCTACCATGCTGGTGATTGTAAGTGCTGGGCCTTTTCACATATTGTAGTAGGTGTCCTACCATGCTGATTATTTTAAGTGTTGTGCCTTTTCACAGATGATAGTAGGTGTGTCCTATCATGCTAGTGAATATAAGTGATGGGCCTTTCTAACATGTATGTTGGATGTGTTCCTAGCATGGTCATATGTAAGTGCAGAGCCTTTCTGACATGTATGTTGGATGTGTTCCTCACATGGTCAGATGTAAGTGCAGATCCTTTTTGACATGTATGTTGGATGTGTTCCTCGCATGGTCAAATGTAAGTGTAGATTCTTTCTGACATGGTGAAAGGCTGGGCCTCCCATGGTGAGATGTGAGTGCTGGGTGTGCCTTTCTGACATGGTGGTGGATGTGTTCCTCCCATGGTCAGATGCAAGTGTTGGGCGGGCCTTTCTGAATAGGTCAGATATAAGTGCTAAAGAATATGAATACCTACATGGAGGCTAGGCCTACAACCAACATGAAAAAGGTTTGGCTCTGTAGAACTTCCTGTGACGAGAAGAATGAAGAGATAGCACCATTTGATTGAGATAGCTAAAGCAGTGATGATGATGATGATCCAGTGATGATCCAACTTTTATGATGATCCAGAATTGATCCAGAGAAGAATACTTGTGCTGATGAATTGTGTCAAGAGAATACCTTCTTAGTTAAGAGGGAGTGTTGATGTATTTGTAACTTTGGAATGTATTCACTTGTATATCTTATATTGTACCCTGATGTTCCTATCGGGAGAATCATTTGTATCTCATTGTACCCCAATGTTCCTATTGGGAGAGTCATTAATATATTAAATTCATGTAAAGTCAATGAGTTTAACCCTCCATTGTAAGTCATGGAAATATTCCCCACAATTGAGTTAAGGTTAACCATCCTTGTTGATCGGAGGGTAAAGTCCCCACCATTGTCGGGAACTTGAGTTATTAGACTCTCCTAGAGAAGTTGGCCCTCGTAAGTAATTGTTAAGTGAGGCCAACTTGTTGGAGTGGAAATAAAGTGAACAAAAGAATATAAATACAAGTTAGGATATGCTCATTTATACACATACACACTCACTCAACTGGGGCACATGAGTGATAGAGGAAGTGCTAGCACAAAAGAGAGAGATCATCTGTCGGATTCATCTTTATGTTTTTGGGTTTTAATTTTGCTATGGTTCTCATTCTATCTTTGAGGAACTTGTGGGTTTTTCTCCTTTATGGTTTCCCGGAGGAAAATTCTTTGTCTCTTGTCTCTTATGACTATTGTTGTGCATGTTATTCTCTTAGATAAGCTCCTAGATCATATTGCTTAAATGATAAAAATCTAACAAAGGGTTCTTGATATTTTGATGACCTTGGGATGATATTCTACCTCAATATTTACATATTCCACATCTTCACAACTCAGGACAAGCTGGGGTTCATTGGAAACATCATTAGAATCAAAAATATTTTCTAAAGGAACTAAACCTCTGAGGATAGAGTTACCTTTTAGCTAGACGATTTCCTTGCCATATAGATTGTTCACATATTCCTACTATCCATCAACCTCCTGGAACTCTTTCTCCCAATATTCCTCAATTTCAAAGAGGTTAGTAGGCTCAATAGGGATGACAATCTCAACTTGCGGCATGTCTCCTGGAGTGCTATCCTGAATTGATAGGGATTCCTAGGCAAGAGTAGACCACTCTGGGAGTGCATTATTTTCATCAATGTTCAAACCATCAAACTGCCCTATGAGAGTGAGGAAGTCTTGAATCTATTTGTCATCCTCAAATACTTGCCAACCCTTAACATTATCTAGGAAAAAAGGTTTGTGCTTAACTTCAACTCTATATTTACCACTAGGGTGCATAGGGACCTTGAAAACCTCAGCAAATGTAGCTAGGGAATCAACTATACAACTTTGTAATATGTGGATAAGATTAAAATTGCATTCTTCAAAGCATTCTATGAGGTCTTTGGAATCATTCATGTAGCTTCTCATCCTAGGATGTCTAGCCTGATACTCACCTGTAATTTATTTAATTACTAGATCAGAATCCCCCTATATTACTACCCTCCTAACTTGGAGCTCCTTCAATATTTGAATCACTAACATCATAGCCTCATACTCCACCTCATTGTTTGTGTAATTGAATGAAATTCTGTAAGAGTAATTAAAATATCTCCCTCCTGGGGTCCTCACCCACACTCCAGCTCTTGCCCCTTCTCTTAATGTTTCCCTGTCAAAGCTTACATCCCATACCCCCTCTAGATTCTCTTGAGTAGGAATGAAGGAAACGTTTTGTGAACTACAGTAGTCTTCACCTCCTTTAGTAAATAAAATAGCAGATCCCATCTCCATGTCTAACGAATATATGGGGTGATTGTGTGGCCTCTCGGTGCTGGTCACCATGTATGCTAAATTTTCCTCTCTGAAGATCCTTCTTTGTACCCCAAAGACATGGATAGTGGTGTATGACATGTCCATTTCGAGGGAACCTTTGATTTTGGTTTCCCAAATCTTGACAACAACATTCCGAACTTAGGAGGGATGTCAGCCACAACTACATCCATGACAAGGGTTTCAACAGGAATCTGGGCTAAAGAAATGACCAAATATTTGATCAGGCCCAGGAACTTGAATTTATTAGAATCAAAAGAGAAGAGATATGTGTAGGGTCTGGTCACTTCCAATCCCTATTCAGCCATGATTCTCCTGGGCATCAGATTGTGAGAGGCTCCTGAATCAAGCATGGCATTGTGTAGGATGGCATTATGGATTTTCAGACTAACATAGAAAGGGGTAACTTCTTCATCAGAAGGATCATCTACATGGGGTCCAAATAGGATGGTTGGCCTGTCATCTTGAAGATTCAGGGAATTTGATATAGTAGAGATTTTCCTTGGGGGATTCAATACTGTGGCAATTTTGGAATGATATTCAGAGTTTTTCAATAATTTAGTGAGAGGGACAAAGATCTTTATCTTGGAAATTTCAGCCTCAAGGCTGAAATAAGTTTGTCCCTGATCAGGGCTTCTTGGATTATCTTCTCTTCTTTAATTATCTTTGGGCTCTCACACATTTTTGGAGCCATATTTGGGGGGTGTGTCATTTTTGGGCTTGTTGGTAGAGGCCTTGTTTCCTACATATTTATTTTTCACAACATGGACATCTCTGATTCTCAGGATAATCTGTCTCTGCGCATCCAGGATAGCAAGTTGATATCCTCTCCTGAAGTCTTGTATCTCCTCTAGGGGCATCTCTCCCCTTTCAAGACAAGAATTTTCATGTTCTTCTTTCATCAGAAAGGTGGCGAGCGATTCAGTGTAAACTAATGGATTTCACCTTCAGCTTGATTTTCGCTATCCTGATTCACATAATTTTCTTGAAATGGAGGCCTGATAGGTGGAATGGGAGGGTTTCGCTGGTCTCTCTCCCTGTTTTGGAGAATTTGTGGCCTTCTAACATTATAATTCCTATTCTGTTGTTCTTGATTTTCCCTAGGAGGCAGCCTACCATCCACAAAGAATCTCTCCATCAACCTTTCCATGGTTCTCATCATTGTATCCATTCTGTCTTCTTGTGAGCTAGAGCTAAAGGGTTGTTCAATTTCTTTATCCTTTCTCCTCTCTCCTCTTTGTCCTTCATCTATTTTTCACCCTTACTCCTCTCTTCTCCATTATCCCTCATCCATTTTCTTCTTTTTTGGAGTAGTAATACATCCTTAGTACATATTTTTTACCTTAGGCTAACTTTATTTGCCTCCATGCAATGATATCCTATGGTTTAAGACTTAGGAGAGTTGATTCAACAAGATAACTGGTTATTTTGGTCTGTTCGCACCTACAACAGTGCGCTATTTTTTCAAACCAGCACATGTGCACCTCATTTAATACCTTTGGGCACTACATCCTTGATTTGGGTGATCTAGGTTTGACTAGGGAGTGCTAATGGCGTATCTGTTCCATTTTGGCTCTCCCGGGAGCATTTATTGCCACCTAGAGCACCCCACTCACCTCTATATTCTCACCCACACTTTCCTAGGATCCATTAATGATATAGAACACTTCAACAATGTTCACGTGAGGTTTTGTGACTATTTGGGCTGATTTGTAGATCCTTTGGTCTAGCTAGGGGGGATTTAGGTCAAATCTCATCATGACACTTGTACCTTCCCAATTGGCGTCCAAATCCAATCAATTTTTTTCCAATGTATTATAAATGTGTACCATAGCATATAAAGTATGCATGATAATAATATGATCAGTAATTAGCAACATTCACATGTGCTATTCAGCTATTTTCTTTCTCTTTGTTGATTCTCTTGCACATTTTGTCAAACACTTCATGTGTGAATATTTTTCTAGATCCTATATCTGATTGAGAAGTAAATTATTATAGGCTATTAGAGCTGGTTGGAGCTGCAAACAAATCTTGTGAGGTTTGAGCTGTTGTTTAGGGCATATTTCCAGAAAACTTGAGTGTTTTCTTAGCGGTGTAACAACATTTTTTTGTCACAGGTTGCGCAAGAAGGATGGAACAAAATTGAGCTATACTTAATCCATTCAATTATTTTGAGTGGAAGGAAAATATGGTCATCCAGTTGAGGTCCAAGGGCCTCTACAGGGTCACCATGGGAACTGAGAACAAGCCAAATTTTGTTGTTGAGAAAGCTAAGTTTTTAAATAGGCTTGATGAGGCCTTCGAAATGCTCTGCCTTGGCACATCAAGATAAATTCTCTTTCACATATAAATTCTTGGCACACCGAATGAATTTTGGGTCAATTTTGAGTCACTATTCAAGAAGTCAGATGAAATGAGAGGCCATCATATTAAGAATGATCTAATCTCACTGACCCCAGCTCACTACGAGGCCATTGAATACTTCTTCACCAAGTTTAAAGAGTTAGTAATTCAGCTAAAACAATGTGGCATAGATAAGAAAGATGATCATCTTATCTTGTCCATCCTTTCTAAGTTGGGACCAGAGTATTTTGTATATGTTTCGACATTTCACTCTAGCAAACTTACAACTAGAAATTTGAAGATTCCTGTGCTAGCAGATTCCATGGAGTCTTTCAATCCGAAGCAGGAAAAGCTCATACAAATGGGTACAATCATAAAATTAAAGGATCAATCCCTTTTTCTGGTGTATCAAATCAATCCCAGAGCAATAAGAGAGATTTGAAGCAAAGGGAGAAAGAGAAGAAGGAATCAAGCTCAGAAAGCTCTAGTTCTATTGATGGGAGCTCGAGATCCAGAAGGAGGAGAAACAAGAGAGAATGAACCACATGTGATTATTTCATAGGTTCACATCTTGCTAAATCTTGCTTCAGAAAGAAAATGGACATCATGACCAATCTCCTTGAGGAGAACCATATTTCTCTTCCATAATTTGCAAAAAGATGGGAGTGCAAGCAAGGGAATGGTAAGGCTGAGCATGCATTGGGTGCATGGGTAAAAATCAATTATGTTTTCTATATTTATAATAGCTCTATTTCTGATTCATATTCTAATATATCAAAACCTGAAACCTCCATCCCTTCCTTGAAAAAATTCCTAGTCGGTTCATCAAAGCTTCCTCCCAAAACTAGTCATTTTTCACTAGCTTTTGATGTGCCTTGTTAAAGCCCTTTCCCCATCCATTCATATATTTCCATTTCTGATTCTGCATATGATATACAAGCTGATGTACAGCCTATGACATTCATGGACTCATTTCCCCGACCATCTCATGACCAAAAGGCCCATCAACCCTCAAGTTCACTAGTTGGAAATTCAGAAAATTGCCTAGCTTCCAATACTATGTCTCTTGTATATGTTGTTGTTATGTCTTGTATTTATTTCATTGGTTGGAAATCCATATCATTTTCCTTCATGGGACTGATGTTCCATATGTCTGGAATTTCTTTCACAACCCATTGTTCAAATCTCAAGTCTCCAGACCTTCCAGGTTCGCTCAATTGCAATTGTGATCTAGTTGCTCACTCTTCACTTCCTATGGATCCATTCAATCATGGAGACACCATACCTCTGATATTTTATTCTGTTTATGACATATATTCTTATATTTCAGATCCTCATGGGATTTGTTACATATTTGTGAAGGTGCTTCATCAAATTGGGAGAAATATTCATGGTTTTATTCATGATATGGCAACTACACATAATGCAGATTTTGTTGAATCTTTTGATGTTATTTGGCAAAGAGTTTGCAAAGATATATTTTTCATGGTTGATAAAACTCTTTGTAATATATCTTTGAAAACTCTTTCCATGTGATATTTGTTTACAACACTTTGATGCATTGATGCATGATCTTGGCATCCACAACATCTTCACCAAGTCCATCACCAAGAAGTTGTTATTTCAGCTCATTCAAGTGAAGAAGAGGACCTTCTAAATACAGTTTTGATCTTTTCCATATCCATTTTTTTAGGGGAGGTTTTGTCCCATGAGGTTTTCCTCCTTACCTCGGTTACATGGATCAGTAAAAATTGTTGTAAAAGGTGACTTTTGCCTTAGTTTCCAAGGCCTTAATAAATATTTTTGACTAAAGTGTACTAAGTATGGATTAAGGGAGGGTTTTGGAGCAGTAATACGTCCTTATTACATACTTTTTACCTTAGGATAACTTTATGTTCCTCCATGCAATGATATCCTATGGTTTAAGACTTAGGAGAGTTGATTCAACAAGATAACTGGTTATTTTGGTCTATCCACACCTACAACAATACCCTAGTTGGTCAAGCTAGGACATGTGCACCTCATTTAATACCTTGGGGTGCTACATCCTTGATTTTGGTGATCTAGGTTTGACCAGGGGGTGCTAGTGGTGTATTTGGTCCATTTTGGCTCTTGGAGGAGCATTTATTGCAACCTAGAGCACCCCACTCACCTCTATCTTCTCACCCACGCTATCCTAGGACCCATTAATGACCCAACGCACTTCACCAACATCCACATGAGTTTTCATGAGTGTTTGGGCTGATTTGGAGCTCCTTTGGTCTACCTATGGGGGGATTGAGGTCAAATCTCATCATGACACTTGTAACTTCCCAATTGGCTGTCAAATCCACTCAAATTTTATCCAATGTGTTATAAATGTGTGCCATAACATATAAAAGATGTATGATAATAATATGATCAGTAATTAGCACCATTCACATGTGTTATTCAGCTATTTTCCATCTCTTTGTTGATTCTCTTGCACATGATGGGGAGGTAATATATCTTTGTAAAAAACTATGCAACATGGTGGGGAGGCAATATATCTTTGCAAACTCTTTCCCAAATAACATCAAAAGATTCAACAAAATCGGCATTATGTGTAGTTGCATATCATGAATAAAACCATGAATATTTCTCCCAATTTGATGAAGCGCCTTCACAACTCAGTAACAAAGCTCATGAGCATCTTAAATATAAGAATATATTTCATACACAGCATAAAATATAAGAGGTATGGTGTCTCCATGATTGAATGGATCCATAGGAAGTGAAGACTGAGCAACTAGATCACAATTGCAATTGAGCAAACCTGGAAGGTTTGGAGACTTGAGATTTGAACCATGGGTTGTGAAAGAAATTCCAGACATATGGAACATCAGTCCCATGAAGTAAAATGATATGGATGTCCAACCAATGAAAGAAATACAAGACATAACAATAACATATACAAGAGACAGAGCCAAATTTTGTTGTTGAGAAAGCTAAGTTCTTAAATAGGCTTGATGAGGCCTTCGAAATGCTTTGCCTTGGAACTTCAAGAGAACTTCTCTTTCACATAGAAATTCTTGGCACACAAAATGAATTTTGGGTCAATTTTGAGTCACTATTCGGGAAGACAGATGAAATGAGAGGCCATCATATTAAGAATGATCTAATCTCACTGAGCCCAGCTCACTACAAGACCATTGAATACTTCTTCACTAAGTTTAAAGCGTTAGTAATTCAGCTAAAACAATGTGGAATAGATAAGAAAGATGATAATCTTATCTTGTCCATCCTTTCTAAGTTGGGACCGGAGTATTTTGTATATGTTTTGACATTTCTCTCTAGCAAACTTACAACTAGAAATTGGAAGATTCCTGCGCTAGCAGATTCCATGGAGTCTTTGAATCCGAAGCAGGAAAATCTCATACAAATGGGTACGATCATCAAATTAAAGGATCAAGCTCTTTCTTTTGGTGTATCAAATCAATCCCAGAGCAATAAGAGAGATTTGAAGAAAAGGGAGAAAGAGAAGAAGGAATCAAGATCAGAAAGCTCTAGTTCTACTGATGGGAGCTCGAGATCCAGGAGGAGGAGAAACAAGAGAGAATGACCCACTTGTGATTATTTCATAGGTTCACATCTTGATAAATCTTGCTTCAGAAATAAAATGGACATCATGACCAAGCTCCTTGAGGAGAACCATATTTCTCTTGCATAATTTGCAAAAAGATGGGAGTGCAAGCAAGGGAATGGTAAGGCTGAGCATGTATTGGGTGCATGGGTAAAAATCAATTATGTTTTCTCTATTTATAATAGATCTATTTCTTATTCATATTCTAATATATCAGAACCTGAAACCTCCATCCCTTCCTTGAAAAAATTCCTAGTCAGTTCATCAAAGCTTCCTCCCAAAACTAGTCATTTTTCACTAGCTTTTGATGTGCCTTCTTAAATCCCTTTCCCAATCCATTCAGAAATTTCCAATTCTGATTATTCATATGATATAAATCCTCTGCCATTCATTTACTGATTTCCCCAACCATCTCATGACCAAAAGACCCATCAACCCTCAAGTTCACTAGTTGGAAAATCAGAAAATTGCCTAGTTTCCAATACTATGTCTCTTGTATATGTTGTTGTTATGTATTGTATTTATTTCATTGGTTGGAAATCCATATCATTGTCCTTAATGGGACTGATGTTCCATATGTTTGTAATTTCTTTCACAACCCATGGTTCAAATTTCAAGTCTCTAGACCTTCCAGGTTCGCTCAATTGCAATTGTGATCTGGTTGCTCACTCTTCACTTCCTATGGATCCATTCAATCATGGAGACACCATACCTCTGATATTTTATGCTGTGTATGAAATATATTCTTATATTTCAGATCCTCATGAGCTTTGTTACAGAGTTGTGAAGGTGCTTCATCAAATTGGGAGAAATATTCATGGTTTTATTCATGATATGGCAACTACACATGATGCAGATTTTGTTGAATGTTTTGATGTTATTTGGGAAAGAGTTTGCAAAGATATATTGCCTCCCCACCATGTTGCATATACTCTGATATAATAGTTGTTTACAGCAACCATGCAATCATACTCTTATTTTTAAAGGGCCTCCCCACGTGATATTTGTTTACAGCACTTTGATGCATTGATGCATGATCTTGGCATCCACAACATCTTCACCAAGTCCATCACCAAGAAGTTGTTATTTCAGCTCATTCAAGTGAAGAAGAGGACCTTCTAAATACATTTTTGATCTTTTCCATATCCATTTTTTTAGGGGAGGTTTTGTCCCATGAGGTTTTCCTCCTTACCTCGGTTACATGGATCAATAAAAATTGTTGTAAAAGGTGACTTTTGCCTTAGTTTCCAAGGCCTTAATAAATATTTTTGACTAAAGTGTACTAAGTAAGGGGGGGTTTTGGAGCAGTAATACATCCTTATTACATATTTTTTACCTTAGGATAACTTTATTTTCCTCCATGCAATGATATCCTATGGTTTAAGACTTAGGAGAGTTGATTCAACAAGATAACTGGTTATTTTGGTCTATCCACATCTACAACAATACCCTAGTTGGTCAAGCCAGCACATGTGCACCTCATTTAATACCTTGGGGTGCTACATCCTTGATTTTGGTGATCTGGGTTTGACCAGGGGACGCTAGTGGTGTATTTGGTCCATTTTGGCTCTTGGAGGAGCATTTATTGCAACCTAGAGCACCCCACTCACCTCTATCTTCTCACCCATGCTTTCCTAGGACCCATTAATGACCCAGTGCACTTCACCAATGTTCACATGAGTTTTCATGAGTGTTTGGGTTGATTTGGAGCTCCTTTGGTCTACCTATGGGGGGATTGAGGTCAAATCTCATCATGACACTTGTAACTTCCCAATTGGATATCAAAGCCACTCAAATTTTGTCCAATGTGTTATAAATGTGTGCCATAACATATAAAAGATGTATGATAATAATATGATCAGTAATTAGCACCATTCACATGTGCTATTCAGTTATTTTCCATCTCTTTGTTGATTCTCTTGCACATTTTTTCAAACACTTCATGTGTGAATATTGTTCTAGCTCATAGATCTAATTAAGAAGTAAATTATTACATTCTTTCTTGTAGCAGTCAGGTTCATGTCTACCTCTATGGCTTCTTTGATCATATCTGCTAAGGAGGATGATCTCCTTTCACTTATTCACAAGGTAAACTCGCTATCGAAAGCTTCAACATATTGGAGTTGGGAAGAACCAATGGGAGGTTTGAACTGGGGATGGATGGCATTGTATACTTTCATAAACCTGTCAAAAAAATATTGGATAGATTCACTCTCCCTCCTTCTCATGGAATGATGTTGAGACATATATTGTTTAGGGTTCTTCTTGTCTTCCCACTTATCCTTGAAGGAATATTAAAAGGCTTGATATCTCGGGACATAGTCGTTTGGGAGGTTTTTGTACCATTTTCTATCTTCTCTGTCTAGACTTTGGGAAAATAATATGACCTTAACATCATCATAGTCCACCTCCTCCAGGTCTATCCAATCTAAAAACCATCCCAAGTGTTCTTCAGTTGAATGCGCCCTCTCCCCATTGAATTGTTTGAGCCTTTTGGAGTATCCCAAAGGGAGTTCATGAAGAGCAGCGAGGAGATGAAGAGGGGAAAACCTATTTGTGATCCTTGGAGGTATAATAGGATTTCCAAGGGGGATTAATACTAGTGTAGCAGAAATTGGTATTCTGGGAGGAACTGTAGGAATGTGGGGAGTTGAGAAACTCGAATATGAAGGCTGATTAAGCTTGGAAGTAGGGGGAGACAAATATGTGGCAGTAGATTTCCTTATGACAGTGGAATTTAACAGGGTTGAATCAATAGTAAGAGTAGGTAACTCTGGGTCGGGAAAGTGTTGGAAATCCCTACCTAGAGGATCTGAGGTGAGGGGGGACCAAGAAATGTTGGGGAAATCAAATGTAGAGGTATCAAAAACCACGTCAGAGAGGCTAGACTCAGATTTAGTTCTAGGGAAATCTAGTCCAAACTCCTCATTACAATGTTCATATATATCATTAACAGAAATAACACCTTCAGTAGGGAAGGAAAGAGTTCTAACTAACCTTTGTGGCCTATTGGCCCTTCGAATCAAACTCTGTGGATAAAAAATCTGCTAGAAAGATTCTGCATCAGGATTCCTCCTCGTTTTGGTTCTTCTAGCTGCCAGAATTTCCCAGTGGAGTCATCTTGAAAATTTGTGTGGAGTTTCCAGATCATGAACAACCAGTATGTGTCAGCTGCTCAACCAATACATAGATCTAGGACAATTTTGTTTTCCCAAGGAGATAATAATTATTACTTCCCCGGCAATGGCGCCAAGATGTTAACACCCTGTAATTTTCCTATGGTTGTGGTAGGAAGTCACAGGGATAACCATTTCAAACCAATAATTGGACTACATTCTATCCAATACAATCAGAGAGGGTTCTATCTTTATCACATAAACATTAACTTATACATATGGATTTAAGCAAGCATTTAGAAGGCTATATTGATGAGGGGAAATAGATATTTGTATATTTAAATATGGTGAAACAGACAAACAAGAAATACCATTGGGAAATGGAGTCACAACCTGAAAAATATTCAAGGGGCTTACAACAATAATGAAGGTGGATTTTCCTATGAAATATGAGGCAACGTGGCTATTATGTTCAGTCAAATTTTCTTGAAATAGTGGCAGATAGAAATGAGGAAAAAGCCCAGTGAAAACAAAGGAATCTATTAATGGATGAATCTCTGGGAACACCTTTAGCAGAAATGTGACAAAGGATAATAACTGAAACAAATCATCTATCAGTGGATGAATTCTATCACAACCATTATAAACACATAACAAATACGATTTCTAATGGAAGGAGCGTTAGTAAAAACGAATTCCTTGCATGCAACCTAGAAATTTATTGGCAAAAAACACATACATGAAAATGGAAATACAGGAAAAACATATTGAACAAGAAACAACTTGATGAATCTTGGAAAACTCATAGCATAATTTTCATTAAAGCTTCCAAGAAAGTAAGAGAGCTACAAAACCCGAGCACAGAGTCTTCTGAATGAGAGTTTTCAAACCTTTCTTACTCTTTCGAGGTTACATTTATAGTGTTATGGGATCCCAAGACCAACCTTGAAACATAGCCAAATTCAGTTACAAAATGTGGGAATCAATCCCTAATCATCATTTGCAAATATTAACAAACTCCTGAGGTGGAAGATTCACCATGATTTACACCTAAAACAGTAAATATGGGGTAACATACATGATGGATAAAAAATGGCAATGTAGCGTCTGGGATACAAGCTCGCTTGATTGAAAATGATGTTCCAGAGCACCTCTTAACAATTTTACTTTCCCAGGAGAAATATCCATCATTGAATTTATCCATGCTTCATCTCCATTTCGCACATACATTAATATTATTCCTCCTTACACCTTTGGCTTGTGAAATAAACCACAACTGTAGATCTCTTCTACGAGAAATATCAACCATCCCATTATGTGCTCCCTACCTAATTTCACAATCCCTCCTCTTGTTAAATTTGATGCATATTTTCATCACAAAATTAAACTAGTCCGGATATCCAATCTACGCCAAGATCTCCGCCGTCCAAAGGTGTAGGGTCTACCATATTTCACAGCGCCTCATCCTGCTAAAATTCATGCATATTCTGATCATGAAATCAACCAATACCCTTGATCGACCCTCTACCAGATCTCCATCGTTCAACAGTGCGGGGTCTACCAAATTTCGCAGCGCCAATTTGTTTTATCCTGCATGCATGTTGTCGCTGTGAAGTCCATTTCAAGAGTAGATCTCCAACATCCTTAGTTCTCGGTCGTCGAAAATTTGAAGAATATATCAAATTTCTCAGATCCCCCAAAACTTATTTCTCTGCACATATTTTCTCAATGAACACTACCTCATCGATCGATCTACATTACTTGTTGATATGACGGTTGATCCTGCACACCATTTAACCTTGTCCCGCCAATTTCAAGCTCCCTTTAAAATCGTGCATCTTTTCTTTGGAAAAATATTTAACAAACATTGATTTTATCTACTATGTATCTACGCCATTCATTTTCACCACTTCATAACTTGCACGACCTCATTTACATCTTTGAAGTTCCTATGATAAGGAATTTTCAGACCTTGTTCCTCTTTTCATTTTCCTAATCCCCTGCCAATTGTTTAGACAAAAATAGTGCTAACACCTTTGCAAAAGATCTTCGTGATTTAGCACTGGTGATGACCAGGTGCTAATAGGCCCCTAGGAATATCCATCTGCCTAACTAGGCTTGTTGGCTCGAAAGGGTTATTAATTTAGACAAAATTCTGAGATGGATCTACCAAAGAACTCACCATGATGGTTCTCCAAGATAGTTAGAGGAAACGAAGTGGTTAGTATGTCTTCCTAGGCTTGGTGGGCCTAAAAGGGTCAGTAATTCAGACAAGGCTTGTTTGGTATACAAGGAGATCAATCTGTCTGACTAGGCTTGTCGGCCCAAAAGGGTTAGTAAGTCATACATGATGTTGTTGTAAGTGGTTTCAATATTGTTATACTAATGATTTATGAGATGTTTGCTTCAGTATTATTATATTGAGATGGTTGCTTGACTATTGTTATACTCATGATTGATGAGATGTTTGCTTCAATATTGTTATATTGATGATGCTGAGATGTTTGCTTCAGTATTGTTATACTGATGGTTATTGAGATAGTTTAAGTGTTGTTACACTGATGATTGGTGATTGTTGATTGTTGACATGGTTTCAGTATTCCCATACTTATATGACAAATTTCGTATTTTCATACTGATTTTGATGTGGCAAGTTCAGTATTTTCATACTGATGTTGATGTGCCAAGTTCAATATTTATATAATAATGTTGATATGATAGTTTTAGTATTTCTATACTAACGATGATGATGTATTTTTAGCATTTCTATATTGATGTTGATAAGACAGTTTCAATATTTCTATACTGATGATGGTGAGGTAATTTCAGTATTTCTATACTGATGTTAATGATGATGTTGCTTCAAAATTTGTATGTTGATGTTGATGATGTGGTTATGGTCCCAACATCTTGTGTGGATGATGTTGATGATGTTGATATGGTTGTGGTCCCAACACCCTGTGCTGGTAATGTTGATGTGGTTGAAGTCACAACACTTTGTGTTGATGATGATGATGTTGTTTCAACATTTTTATGTTGATGATGATGATGATGGTCCAGCATCTCTATGCTAATATAACATTTATTAATGATGTTTCTTTAGCACTAACATGCTAATGATTTTTTGTTTTGTTTTAGTATTTACATATTGATAATGCAAATGTTTATGTTTCAGTATTTACATATTGATGATGCAGATGATGATTTTTCAGTATTTACATATCGATGATGCAGATGATGATGTTTCAGTATTTACACACTGATGATGCAGATGATGATGTGTCATTATTTACATATTGATGTTCCATATGATGTTTTAGTATTCACATATTGACGTTGAAGAAGAATATTCGGTATTCACATAGTAATGTGGCAGAAGAAGATTCGGTATTCACATGCTTGTGTTATAGAAGAATATTCAAAAGATGATTCAGTATTCACATACTAATGTGGCAGAAGATGATTCAGTATTCTGCACATACTGATGTTAGAGAAGAAGGTTCAATATTCAGAATATGATTCAATATTCACATACTGGTATGGTTGAATATGATTCAGTATCCACAAACTGATATGACAGAAGATTATTCAGTATCCACATACTGATATTGCAAAGTATGATTCAGTATCCACGTACTGATATTGCAGAATATGACACAATATCCAGTAGATGATCCAGTACTCATAGATGATTCAATATTTACACACTAAGGTTGTAGAAGATAATCCAATATTTTTCATACTGATATTGATGATGAGGATGCACGATGTTGTTCCAAAACTTCGTATGACATATATATATTCACCAGTCAATTGTATAGTTGCGATGATGGTTGTTGTTGATGTAGAATACCTTCCTAGTTAAAAGGGAGTGTTAAAGTATTGTAAGTTCGGAAGATATTCTATTGTACTTTTGTTGTATTCTCCTTCGAAGATGTTATTCCTCCATTCGGAGATTTCCTTGATGTAATTGTTCATATAAAAGTAATGAGGTAAACCCTTTGTTGTAATTTGGGGAAATAGTACCCACAAAAGTAATATATAAAATGTATTTTGAATCTCCCAAGGTAGGTCGACCCTAATTATGGAACTTGCCCAACCTAGTTAGTTATTTGAGGCACTCACGTAATGAATATAAATAGGTGAGGCACCTCTCTCATTCTTACACCTCTTACACTCAAGTATTTCATTGGAGAGAGAGAGAGAGAGAGAGTCTATTGTGGAAGATGATCAACTATTCTTTTTGTTGGGGTTTTACACTATACTTGGTCGAATTCTATACTAAGGAAGTTTTGTGGGGTTTTCTCCCTTGTGTTTTCCCCGAGGAAAATCTTTGTGTTTTCTTGTGTTGTTGTAATTGTCTTTTTTTCAGTGATCCTTTTCTTATGGTTATGATTCGAAATGGTTTTAGATCTTGTATAACCATTAAAAATATAATAGATCTTTCCTACAATTCAAAATCAATTGCATCATTAGAAACATTTCATTCTTTCCAAAACATATTAATAGTGAAGAATTCTATATATCACACAGTCATGCAACTATCTTAGACAATGCTACAACATTAATCCATATTCTGTATACACACGAAAATTTTTCTAGATTCCTTCCATCTCTACCATAACATTATTGAGATTTTGCACTAATACCAATATTTGAGCAAAGAGGTTTCATTCTAGATAAGCATCAATGGACTGTTGTGCAGAACCATATGCCACTTACCCATCACATGCATATTAGTACTATACTATTCATTAGTGCAAACATTCTATCATGCATAATACATTTCCTTGAACATATATGTGTACACAACTAAAAAATGTTATTTAAGCAACTAGATATATAGGAAATGACAATTCAAATACTTATCTTTCTTTGTTTGGTATATTCCTTCTTGATCCTTGTGTCCTTTCAAGAACAACTGAATCCTTCTACTTCATCATTTGATTCTAGGAACCTATGTACTGGTTCTGACTGTCACTAATTGCATTCCTTCTTATCCAAATACTAAGATGGATAAGAGTATGTTCTTTTTCTTCGCTAGTAGAATTCATATTCCTCATTACTTGAGGAATCTTCCTTTTATTCTCTGAATATTTTATTAGTTCGTTCATCATCTTCATCTATGTAAGCATGATGTATTTTATTGTTTGAATTCTGGTTGAGGGAGCCTCTATTACTGGGACAATCTCTGGAGTAGTGTCCCTTCTCATCACAAGTGTAGCATCGAATGTTGGAAGGATCTCTTCGAAATTCCTTTTGTCTTCTATTGTGATTATGGTCCTCCTTATGAAGTCCTTTTATTCTTGCAAGAATGTTCTCCCTTCTTGTTCTTTCTCTTCTTTGAATGAGTTGTTAGGACTTGATTGTCATATTCATCCATCTCTTCTTCTTTTTTATCAATCAAGTTTCTTCTTATGTGAATTACTTCATAGGTGTACTTCTGTCTAGAACAAATATCTTGAATGAAAGATTCCCATGAACTTGGGAGACCATTCAAAGTTGTAATATCTTCTTTCTCTTCTATTTTCTTCTTGATCTAAGAGATCCTTGTGAAGTAATATTGAATTCTTTCTGATATCTGCATCTTCACATCCTTGAGTTGAGTTCTCAAGGTCATCTTCCTATTGATATTCTTTCCTTTGTACAAGTTGGTCAATGTATCAAACATATCCTTGGGATTCTATAATGATAATACATGTGAGATCCAATGGAGACGAAAATAATCCTCTTAGAATTAACAAATTCATTTTTGTGCTTTGTCCTCATCTCCCTCTGTATCTGTAACTACTTCTTTGACATAGTTCCACATGTTATGCTTCTTCAGGTATGAAAAGCACTCTATACTTCCATGCTCATAGGTTCTCAGTTCCTTCAAGATTATTCTCAAGCTTGGTACTATTTTTCATCATGATACAATTGAGAACCTTAAATGAAAATAGAGAGGATAGAACTTTCAAATGATATTGCTTCAAATTTATGATTGCTTGAAATATTTTATGGAAGACTGCTTATGGTGGACCTAGAATTTGATATAGAAACCCTAATTTTTCAAATTAGGTATCCTTCTTATTTGATTGGATAGAAATATGTGCCTCCTTAAGACGAGTTGGGAAACATACTCATTTTCCCAAAACTGTGGACAAAACTGCAAAATATATGATGCCCTAGTTTTCCTCGACAATAATATTAGGCCAAAAATTGAAAATACACAAAATGATAAACTTATTACATAGAAATATGAGCCCTCCTAGGGAGATTTTTATAGTCCTCCTTTTTCAACCGATCGGTTGAGGGACAGGAAGCCCTAGTTTTTTTAATTTCTTTTACATAATTTCCTAGTCTTGTTTCTGCTATATCTCTAAATTTTATGATCCTAGAAGTATGAAAATTAATATTGACATATCCTTATCTGTCTTCTTTACAACCCCATAGTTTATAGAATAATTTTATTCTCCCAGTGGTTCTTATGCTAAGTTTCCCAATGTGACTTGTTTTAGGACTATTCAGCATATCAAACTTGTACGGAATGCCACGTGTCACTGTTTAATATTCGGGTTATGAATCTTAGAAAACATAAACTAAAGTCAGTTCCTATATTCAACATATTGAAAATTTTTATTTGGACCTTCCTATCCTGAGGTATAGCAATTATCCCTAGGTCTTCTGTTTGAGACCGGATTCTGGAGGAGGTTGGAACCCTGATTTGGAGGAATCATATATCCTAAAGTATAGCGATTTTTTGAATCAAACTCAGAAAAAAGGTTCAACAATATTTAATCGTCTTCATTTCCATGCTTCATCTCATTATCCTTCTCCAATATTGATTAATATAGAAAGTCCCAAGATAACTAGATTTTGTCTTCTAGGGTTTTCAAGCATGAAACTCTAATCTTTAGTAGATGAAGTTGTAGCATTGTTCTTGCTGCAAAAAAACTTATTTTAGGGTGGATATGATACCATGTTAAAATTCTAATTGTTATACAATATCTAAAAATTTTATCATCATAACCATATACAAAAGGATCGCTGAAATAAATACAAGCACAACCACACAAAAGAACAAGAAGATTTATCCTAGGAAAGCCTCATGGGGGGAGAAAACCCAGCATAAATTTATTGATGTATAGTTCAACCAAGTACAGTGAAATACCCAAATAATAATACTTATAATACCTCAAAAATAATACTGGACTTCTTCCTCTCTCCCACATGGACAACTCCTTCTCTCTCTAGTGCAACTTCTTGAGTGTTATGCTTGTCCAAGTGAGGGAGGTGCCTCCCATATTTATATTGATCAGTGGAGAGGCATAATAACTCAAAATGGAAGAACTCTCCTCCAAAATAGGCTCTGAATTACCTTGGTAGCCTCAAAATTACATTTTAATAATACTTCTGTGGGTACTACTGACCTGACTTACAATGGATGTTTTACCTCAAGACATTACATGACCAATTACATGAATGACATCTCTAACTGGAGGAACAACATTTCCAGAAGGGGTAATAATAATAATAATACAAAATAGAATATATTCTGCAATTACATTTCTTTAACACTCTCACTATCTCTCTCCATCCCTTTACCTCTATCTTTCTCCATCTCTTCTAATCCCCTCGAACCCCCCTTTGCTCAAACCGATGATTTATTCATTGATCTGCCACTATCTTAAGAGCACCTATAAACAACATGTTCTAGTTTTTTGGAAATCGAATCATTATACCCATACTCCATGTTTCATTTACATACCTAAAATCTAGAACTTATATTGCTTCTCAGTTTAACCCATCACACCAATGGATCCAACCACATCAATTTACACTGCATCGTGCAAACCTATGTGACTGAATAGCTTTATTCATTTTTTATCGTAAAAATAAATCCATATATACTCAACCATATCTTAATAAGGTCACTCTTTTTGGAGAGTTAGATTCTACCAATCTCTAATAAAAAATGTTGGTTCCAAGAGGCATCCCTCCCACCCTCTCTCTCTCCCCCCACTTTTCTCCCTTAAAACATCCTCTCTCTCTCTCTCTCTCCAACCCACCCTACTCTCTCTTTCCCCAACCATCTCTCTCTTTCTCACACACACACCTTCTACTCCTTCCTCCCTATATATTTTCCGTCTCTATATACATATCTCCCTCCCTCTATCCCTCCCTTAATTTCCCTTCATCCCCTCTCTAGCATCCTTTATTCCTATCTCCTTCTCCTAAATTATCTCTCTCTCTCTCTCTCTCTCTCTCTCAATAAATATCCCTCTTTATATATTTCTATCCCCTCCCCCACTTTATCTAGATACCCCACTCCACCCCTATGTCTCACACCCACAAATTTTATCCATCCCTTCCTATCTCTTTCCATCACTCTATCCCTTTCTCTCCCTCACTCCCTCTGATTACCTTGATCCCCATTTCTCTCTCTCCCTCCATAGCTTTTATTTGGTTAATTTTGAATCGTTCATGGGTGATCTCACAAAGTTGAGGGACCTTGTATATTCAATTATATTTTTTCTAAACCCATTCTTGATAAGAAAAATAAAACATGTATGCATTCCTTATAACTAGGTTTGGAGGGGCGCACATGTTCCTTCCTGTCTATTTCCCTCTCTCTATCCCCATATGTCCCGCACTTCCTCTAATTCCATCCCTCCCCATTACTCTCTATACCTCCATCATTTTATGTCCCCTCCCCATTTCTGATATTCTCTCTCCCTCTCTCTCTCTCTCCCTCTCCCTCTCCCTCTCCCTCTCTCTCTCCCTCCCTCTCCCTCTCTCTCTCTCCCTCTCCCTCTCCCTCTCCCTCTCTCTCTCCCTCCCTCTCCCTCTCTCTCTCTCCCTCTCCCTCTCTCTCTCCCTCTCTCTTATCCCACTTACCTTCATTCATTTCTCTTTCACTCTCTCTCCCATAATTTCACTCAATGTGATTTTAGTTATATGAACCTTTTCTTTCTATATAAATGAGAAACTTTTTATATTTGTGTATGATGGTTTGTATTTGTATGGATGCACATGAATATATGTTTTTTTCTAAAAATTTGAATATTTATGTATTTTTTGGTCAACTAGTCTTTTTTCCCTTTTTTTGGTTATGGTCTTATTCATGTTTTTGGTCTTGGATAGTTCGATGACTAGTTTGATTTCCCTCCCACCATTTCCTGGTATTTACCTCCCACAATCTCCCCATACATACATCCCTAAGTGCTACCCCTCTCTCTCTCACCCAACCCTGTAACACCCACTTACTCCTGCCCCTACCTCTAACACCCTCTCTCTCTCTACACACACACACACACACACACACACACACACACACACACACACACACACACACACACACACATATATATATCCCCTCTTTCTGATAACCCCCTCTCTCACTGTTTCTCTTACCTACTCCTCCAACTACACCTAAACCCCTACCACTCTCTCTCTTTCCCAACCCCCTTGTTAGCACTAATATGAACTAAGTAGTTGGAAGGGGTTAGGTCAATGAAATAAGAGTAAGGTCTGTTCTCCATATCATATGACCTTGAAGGATGTCGATGGGGTCTCTAGAAATGCTAAGAGGTTTGTTCATAGGTTTGAAGTACAAAACTATGAAAAAATCCTAAGTTTAAACCTTGCATATGTATAGGAATAAGAAAATCCACTCATAAGTTATATGATGACATAAATGAAGGGCCTGGATGCACAATAGAGAAAATCAAAGGATGCAGATGATTTCGCTAAGGAAAGATGCTCAGACTAAAAGAATTTTGATATTGTCCGAATAAATTTAAATTATAGGAAGGATCAACCATTGGATGGATAGATGGAAGTATATTGACGGAGGATAGATATTTTGCTAAGCGGATATGCAAGGATACACAAATTAAGCAGGTTTGAAAAATATGGTACATTCGCCATCTTTCAATGGCTGAGATCTGATGATGTTGAAGATCCATGGCTGGAGTGGATTTCACAATAGAAACAAGAGCAAGTAAACGAGCTTTTTAGGATTGCAAAATCCTGTAGGATCCACATTTTTGATGGTCAAGATCAATAGAAGATTGAGATGTACGGCAGAGATGCATTTCAAAGTGAGAACTAACATAGTATAATTAGTTTTTTCAATCCACAAAATCCCATAGGACCCGTATATTTTAACGGATATGATCTTGGGAGGAGATATATTTATGGTGGATATTCATTTCGCAATGAAAACAAGCACGGATAAATTAACTTTTTCAACTTTTGAAATCTGGTAGGCCCAACAAAATTGAACGACAGAGATCTGAGTGTATTCTTGATCAACGGTCTAGGATGATTTCGCAATGAGAACTACCAAGGGGTAATTCATGTTGGAGGATTGCGAAATCGGGTAGGAGATTTATATTCTAACGCCGTCAGAATAAAATCTTAACCTAATCTACGACCAAGAATCATTCTATAGATCGAATATGCATGGAGAAAGGAAATTTCTCAAACTGCGAAATGGGGTGTAGAATGCACCATTGGACGGTTGACATGCATGGTAGATTCATATTTACGGTTGGATATCATTTCACAGCCTAAAGATGCAAGGAAGAACGGAAGATGGTGGCTACAAAATGAAGTTAAAGGGTGAGGATTTAAGAAAATGTAGATCTATGACTAGCAACGATTTCGCGGGGTGAAGGTGCAAGGAAGAAGAAAATTAGCGGACCTGCGAAATGGAGTTAAAGAGTATAGAGAATAAATAGTTGATATTTTATCCTATGAATATCTACGACCCAAGATCATCTTGCAACCAGAACATGCTCACTATGAGTATCAGAGGAAATCTGTGCAATTGGTTAAGAAAGATGAAGATCAATGGCTTATATAGATCCGTATTTAGATCAATGGTTGTAGTTCAAACTCAATGTGTCATCTACAGGAAAGATAAGGAAGGTATTGTTGTAATGGAGGGAAGTAGAGGATTGTGTTGGAAACAGGATTGATGGCACAGTATGAATCATGCAAGATGGATGGTTGAGAACTATTTCTACTGCAGAAGGTGCAAGGTTGATATGAATATAAAGAAATATAAAAGTACAGTCCACGTGTAATTAGGGCATTAGTTTATTTCCCTGCATTGGAAAACAAAAGATAAGGATTGTGCAAAAGAAGCCAACTCACATAGAACCCTTGGGACACTTATCAATACACCAGGAATGACTTTTTGTCTCCATTGGAAGTATTTAAATGGATCAAGTTGAGGAAGCAAAAGATTTGAACTTAGAATACCAGAAGATTGCATAATGTTTGAAGATAGAGATGCATAAGTTTTTGACACCATTTTGCTTAATGAACCTATTGATAATGTCAAACAAAAGATGAATCTTCTAAAAGATCAAGGAACCGATATTCATAATTTCTACCAGTCTTGTTTCCATTATTTCACTACTGACCAAACCCTGAATTTCCCCAAGTTCATTAATTGGTGTGCCAACAATTATTCCATTTCTGATAGAGTAATAATGGATATTACCATCTCAAAGAAAAATTTCCCAGTTAGTCTTTTGGTTGTTAGAAACACCATGTCAGTCCCTGTTGATTTTACCCTAAATTCTAAAGAATACAATGAAGAGTCTATAGTCCAGTATTTTAGGGAGTTTGCAATAGAGAAGAAGCATGAATTCTTCAAGAGTTGTTTCAAACTAGACATCCATCTACAAGAGGAGCCTTTCCCTGTGGATGCAAATATTTTTAACAAAGAAACCCATTGCAGTTTAACCTCGATGATTCAGTTCTTAGGTTTAGATACAGACAAGTATGTCAGTGAGCCCCTTATGAGTTTATTATTTGTTCTGAGTACTTTTCCAGTTGAGTATGAAGAGTGGATTCAGTTAATAAAAACTTCATGCCTTAAATTTGATGAATTCTTGGATGAGAACATTCATTCTCAGTTAATAGATCTCCACAAGACTAAGACTTTCAAATTTCAATCCTATTTACTGGAAATATTTCTATCATTCAATGAGGAGAATTTACAGCTTCTAGAGATGGTACTTACTGAGGAAATGAACAGATATTACACTAAGTTTATGAATTTCCTCATGCTTGAAGTGTACAATGTTATTTTCCAAAGGAAGCTCCCTAGAGTACTACCAGAAATTAAAGACATATTGCAGTACTCTTCAGAAAAAAAGTATTGGTGATTGGTTTCTGTTTGAACAAGGGACAATGATTAGGTTTTATGGATTTGTTCATCAGCCTTATTTGGTGCCTGCATTCTTGACTCATAGAGTGTTTTCAATGGAATTGATTAGACAAAATTTTATAGTGGAGACTGAAAACTTTTTAAACTTCAAGAAGTCTACTGAAATTAGGTATCCATGGGTTGTAGGCCCTTTTGTCATAAACATTAAATTTTCTCTCCCAATGATTGAGAGTTTGTTTGAAAGAGATGGGTTGTTGACAAAAGATTCTGTTAATTATGACCCTGATCAGGTCATTTTAGAAAGAAGACAAGACCTGAAAAGGAAACCTTTTGATCATGATGAGGTGGATGGATTAGCAGAGGCTGCAAATTGGTCTGATTATACTCATGAAACTCAAAAGGATATGATATGTAGGAGGATTCAAATTCTTCTGTAAGAGAAATAACTTAACTGCTACCTGGCACTTCTAACTTGGTCTTAGTAGGCAAAAAATTTACACAGCCAGTTGCTCAGAAAAGACCAAAGAGAGATATTTTTCAGATTCCATGGATACAGAAGAGGAGGACACTGCCAGAATTCCTAACAAGCAAAGAACTGAAGAAGAAAGACAACTTGTCCAAGTTACAGAAGAAGACAGAGGTAAGAAAAAGATGAAAGTAACAGGGACTGCCTTTGAGGTGAAGGAATATGCATTTACTGATACACCAGTTGATTCCACATATCAGTTTAAAAATAAGGAAGAATTATTGGAAAAATATAAGGAAACCAAAGATATAGATTCTTAAGAATCTTTGAATTTGTATTCAGAAGTAAGGAAAATAACTAGTCAAGATGTATCTCTTATTACTCTTAGAGATTATTCTCATAACACTTTGAATCTGGCATTAGCTACCAAAAATAGGGTGGCTGGAATGAAAATGAATCTAGAGAAAATCCCCATCCCTGACATGATACATCTGGACAAGAAAACATGGGATATTATTTTTACTGATCTGTTGAAAGCTACCTTGAAATTTTCAAAGTTGCAGACCAGTAAAAGTAGAATTGAGAATCAATTGAGAGAAGAAAAGGTGGATAATAAAGCCCACCAGGCACAAATAAAAAAATTGTAGATAAATTTGTTGGTTGTTGAAATCCAACAAATAAAGGAGCAAGGATACAGAAGTTGCTGAATGAAAAGGAGAATTCCTTTCAGTTGTTGAAAAATAAATTGAAGATACCTACTACTCAGTTGATACAAGCATCTGAATTAGCTAAACTTGAGAAGGAAAAAGAACGCTTGAGTAGCGAGTTGACTGATTATAAATCTAAATTATTAAATTTTGCTGAAAAATAAAAACAGTGGAAAAAGGATATAACTCAGGTAGTAGAAAGTGAAAATACTCTCAAAGTAAAATTTCATGAGTTGGAAAGTAAATTACAGGAGAAAGAGAAGGAATTACAAGACAAGGAAAAAGAGCTTCAAAGTAGAATAATTCCTTCTTCTATTGAATCTGGTGATTTATCCATTGTTCAAGCCATGGCACATGTAAGCCGAAAGTATTTAGAGCTATTAGGATTAAAAAATAAGAAAATAAAAACTTGGAAATTTTGGCATTAAAAAGGGAACAAGAGAGAAAATATTGGGAAGCTAAATGTCAACCTTGGAAACCAAATGTCATGAGTTGCAATCCAAAAGTGACAAATTAATGAATCAGGTCACAGGCCAATTACTAGTACAGGGGGGAAAACATATTATTTGGGATGCCATCATAGAGGAAGCAAACAAATTAAGACGTTATCTTGACTATGTGTTAGATAAAAAAGTTGTGATTCAATCATGTAGGAAAATCATGAGAACATCCAAGGAGAAATTAAATAAGAGGAAAATTGATTATGCCAACAATGCCATCAACTTTTTGAATGGATTGATAGAGGATGACTTGAAAAATGAAAATATCAAGGACAAAATATCAATTATAACCTGGGCCACGAAGGTAGTGAACAAATATCATCATTAAGACACAATCCATGCTAAAATTGATATTACGACACATCAATTGAAGCTCTTCAGGGATATGTTTGATCCCTTACTTAATAAAGGACTCCCATTATTTTGGGAAGAAAAAGGTACAATGCTGACTTAGAAGGAATACTAGTATAAGTTGATTCAGTGCAGATTGGATCACACCAATTTCGCTGATATGAACCAATTGTTATCTGGCAAGATGATTGTTGACAAGTTGGTTGATGAGTTTGAGATATATTTTTCTTTTAAGGAAGCATGTGGTCATTTACAAAATTATTCTTACAGGGACCATATAGAGTTTCATGTGTTGGCAAAGGAAATGTCCACTTTGGAGTTGTTATCTGCAGACCAATGGAAGACAATAGAAACGTTCAGGAGAACCAAATACACGTTGCATGCTTAAAGATGCGAAGATCATGGAGATTTGAATGCTGAAGAATAGTTATTAGGCATTATTTTATTTTCTAGAATCTGTTAGTAGTTGATAAGTGTCGAATGACACATGTAAAGGAAGTTATGCCTATTTTTAGCAGTTAGTTTTATTTCAGCTCATGGAGAAATTGTATAATAACCTTTAAGTTGTATGGAAAAAGGTTTGGAACCCATTAGAAATGCATTGTGTATTTTGAGATTTATCTTAATAAAATTACAGAGCCGAAGCTGACCTTTCATCAAAGATTCATGCATTTTTTATGCTTACAGTCTGACTTTCCTTTCTTACTGTGAATGTTTTTCCTGTTATTTCCTTTCATTATGTATTCCTTCATATATGAAATGAGTGTTTAATGGTTCAGAATTCATATTTATATGCTCTGGATTTTATTTCAGATATTCACAAACCTTTTCAACTAATGTTAATGAAAAATTCCTCATATGGTGCTCTGTCAGTGATGGACTGTTCGTATTTATTTCCTTATCACTAGACAATGTATCTGAATAGATATCTTGCCTTTGTTGAAGTTTTCATGCACACAACTTTGTGGTTGATAATATGCATTTTGACTCCATAGCCCAATGTTTACTTGCTTTGTTTCAATCAACAATACAATATGATTCTTTATTCTATTTACATATCTGGCCTTGTTAAACAACAATCGAGAGATCCCTCTCTGGGAAGAAAGAAGTTATCTTGCCTTTGTTGAAGTTTCCATGCACGTAACTTTGTGGTTGATAATATATATTTTGACTTCATAGCCCAAGTTTTACTTGCTCCGTTTCAACCAACAATACAATCTGATTCTTTATTCCATTGACATATCAGGCCTTATGAAACAACAATCAAGAGATTCCTGTCTGGGAAGAAAGAAGCTGTCTTTCTTTCTTAAAGTGGTTATGTGGTTAACTTGAGATTTCCTTTCACAACCTCAGATACATTTTGAGTGTTAACATATTGGCGTCGTTTTCGAGGAACGATAGTTCAAATAGGCCCTGGGAGAGACGACAAAAAATGCAAGATTTAAAGAAAGAAAGGATTTATGTGGGAAAATAGAAGGAATCCTAGCTTCCAAGAGAGCTCATACATGAGGTAATCTTGATACTGAAGTTTTACAAAGTGTGTAAAACCCATACAGTTTGTTTATACATAGGGCTGGAGAAAATAAAACTAGCACTTCTCAAACCGAAAGGTCTTTAATTCAAGAATATTTTTATAGTTTTCAAGATTTAGATTTGGGATTGACTGTCAGAAAACCTTTGTTAATATCTAAATCATATTCATATTTAAAACATACAAATATTAGTCCAAATATATTTGAGTCATATCTTTTAGAATCCCTGTGGCATAATTTACAAAATCCTGTAAAAGTCTAAGAAAGTGGTCC
The DNA here is from genome assembly GCA_001517045.1 of Pseudotsuga menziesii. Taxonomy (NCBI): domain Eukaryota; kingdom Viridiplantae; phylum Streptophyta; class Pinopsida; order Pinales; family Pinaceae; genus Pseudotsuga; species Pseudotsuga menziesii. Next base: position 208,109 of record LPNX010061308.1, read on the forward strand.
TCTTTTTCAAACTCACCAGCAACATATTTCAAGCCCTATTCACAACAATCTTCAAAATACACATGTTGTACCAAACCCACCCAAACAAATGGCAGTTAGGTTTTCACCCTTGGCTTTTCCAGCGGTTCTGCATGACCTCCCTTTAAATTACTCACAGAGAATTTATCTATATGATGGAGAAGGAAACTTTACAGCAAGACAACATATGGATAGGTTTAAGGATTTCATTGACCCATAGGAGGTTGATCATGATGATGCAAAGATGATACTGTTTGCTCAAAGTTTGTCTGGAGAGGAAAAACGATGCTTCAAGGATTAACTATGAAGATCTATCCCCACCTTTGAGTCCTTTCAAACACTATTTCTAGATAGGTTGGAAGCAAAAAAGGGTCCTTTACAAATAATATCTCAATAGAACAATTTAAAGAAAGGGAACTTTGAATCTGTGCATGAGTTTTCTAGAATTTTTTTGAGGGTATATAATTCTATTCCAGCTGACATTAAACCCTTAGTTGGAGCTACAAAAATTCACTATGCAAATGCTTTTGAGAGTCATTGCATTACTTATAAGAGAAATAAAGTATTCTAGTTTGTCTATTATGTTTAAAGATGCACTAGAAGTGGAGGAAAATTTAATGGATTCATGGAAACTAAAAAATAGAGTAGAGAAAGATAGGAGAAGACAAGAAAATGAACCATCTACTTCTTCCCCTTCCTCTACAAATGATGACAAGTTTGACATAATGATGAATACTATGGAGAGACTAATGGATAGGTTGGCTCTAGATAATAGATCACCAAACAAAGAGCAGCCTGAAAATCAAATCAGAAAGCCCAATTTTAGAGGACCACCTTTTCCTCCAAGAAACTAAAGGAATCCTGATGATCGACAAATTAGACCACCATTTCCAGAGAATTTTGTTGATGAGGGAGGAGAAGAAGAATATTCAATGGACCATAAAATCATCACTTTGATGATGCTGATGTTGAGATATATATTATTGAGGAGGAGCATAATATGTTTGCTCAGGATGATGAAAGTACTATTCCAGTGACAGATCCAGAGCAGTATCTTAGAGAATATCAGAATTCTATTGATGATGTTTAGTGGAAACTAAAGTTAAGAAGTAGAGATGTAGTGATAAATAAAGGAAGGCCAAATCAAAGTCATCCTTCTCCTAGTTAACAAAATCAAGAAAAAGAAAAAGAAACCACTGCACACAAGAATTCTAAGAATATAGAACAAAATTCAAAAGAGAACAAGCAGCTAGTACCAATTGATGTAGAAAAACCAATTTCATCCTTCAATTTACAATCTGAATTGTCAAAAAACAAGCTCTCTATTCCCTTTAATGAACTTTTGAATAATAATGAATACAGGGAGACAATTACAAAAATGGTTAAAAATCGGGATGAAAATCAACCATACATTCTAGAAGTGATAGATGATTATCCTACTATTGTCCTTGGGCCCAAAATTAAAGAAATAAAGGATGAGGATGTTCCTCCTTTTTATCTGAGTCTAAATGTACATGATATGATATTGCAAAATGCCTTGTTGTATTCTGGTGCATCTCATAATATTATGCCAAAGGTGGTAGTGGATAGTTTGGGGTTAGAGATTAATAGGCCTTACAAAGACCTGTATTCTTTTGATTCTAGGAAAGTAAGATGTTTGGGGTTAATAAAATATATGGTGGTGACCCTTACACAACTTCCAGCAAAAAGTTTTGTCATGGATGTTGTAGTAGCTGATATTCCTCCCAAGTTTGGCATGTTGTTGTCAAGATATTGGATATCAAAATTGAAGGGGACTTTACAAATGGATATGGAGTATTCCACCATTCCTTTATTTGGAGGGAACATAAGATTGTATAGAGAGAAGAGATTGGATTATGTGGTCAGTAGTAGAGATAAACCAGAAAACCATCATATTTATGTTATTGATACAAACCTAGGATCTTCTATATTTTTAATGATGGCCCTCAAATTGATCCTGAAATTTTTGTTAAAAATAGAGTTTAAAGAAGATCAAGAGTTTGCAAAGAGACAAGAATATTTAGACAAGAAGAAAAATGAAGAGGTTTTATGGAGTATGTACTTTGATGGGTCTATAAATAAGATTGGTGTTGGTGCTGGTGTGTTTATAATTTCTCCAATCAGAGATTTCAAAGCTCTGTCATATAAATTGACTGTTGAATGTACAAACAATGTCATTGAGTATGAGGCTTTGCTACTTGGTTTGAATTCTTTAAAATAGATGGGAGCAAAAATAATAGAGGTATTTGGAGATTCTGAGCTTGTAGTGAACCAAGTGAATGACAGTTATCAAACAAAGCATCCCAGGATGAGGGCTTACAGAAATGAGTAATGGGATATGTTTGGTAATTACTTTACAGAACACAAAATTAGAGTAATTCCCAGAATAGAAAATGGAGTGGTCGATTCTTTGGTTGTGGATGTTGGTAAATTCGAGACTCCCATCCATTCTCAAAAAACATATAAAGTGAAAATGTAAATAGACCCTCCATACTAGAAAATTCCAAATATTGGCAAGTTTTTTATGATGATCTGTAGATTAAAATAGTTTTGGAAATGTCTGATGAATTTGTAAATACCTAGATTAACACAGAGAATGCAAATTTAGAGAACTTCCAAAGTGATGAACATAATGAAGATGAAGAAGATGAAAATAAAAAGTTGAAAAATATGCTAGGGGAGAGGACATAATTGAGTTGAAGAGCAATTTTATCCCAAGAGGTCTCATTCCCTTAGAGAATTTTTTTTACCAGAATGATGATGCTAAAGATCCAAAAGTTAAACATGTTGATAATGTTGTCGAGCACAAAAATATAGTTATTGAAGAAACTCCATGGATTGTAAAACTGTCTAAGAATTTTCCTGCTAAAGAAAAAGAAGAATATATCAATCTGATGAAGAAATGCACTGACTTGTTTGCTTGGAGTTATGAAGATATCAAAGAGTATGATACTTCTATCAAACAACATACTATTCCAATAAAACCTAGTGAAAATCCTTTCAGACAAAAATTGAGAAGAATAAATCCAATACTGCTTCCTATAATAGAGAAAGAAATTAAAAAGTTATTCAATGCAAAGATTATTGTAACTATGAAGTTTTCAAAATGGGTAGCTAATTTAGTACCTATCAGGAAGAAAAATGGTGAAATTAGGATTTCTATAGATTTCATAAATCTTAACAAAGTTTCATTGAAGGACAACTATCCATTGCCAAAGATGGATAATATTCTGCAAAAGGTGGTGGGATATGAAAGGATTTCTACTATGTATGGTTTCTCATGCTACAATCAGATCAAATTACTTCCTGAAGACCAAGAAAATACTACATTTACTACACCATGGGGTACATTCATGTATGCCAAAATTCCCTTTGGTTTGATGAATGCAGGAGCTACTTTTCAACGTGCTATGGGCATTGCTTTTCCAGAATAGAAGGACAAATTTGTGATTCTCTATATGGATGATATCACTGCTTATTCCAGGTCTGATAGGGAACATATCAAATATCTTGAGAATTTTTTTTTGAAATACAATAAATATGACATATCGTTAAATCCCAAAAAATCTAATTTTGCATTCGAAGAAGGAAAATTGCTAGGGCATATAATTTCAAAGGATGGTATAAAACTAGATCCAGAAAGAGTTAGTGCAATAGTAAATGTTGAGGAACCAAGGAGAAAAAAAAGAAGTATAGCCATTTATTATTCAGATAAACTTCTTGAGGGGGTTTATTCCCAGCTTTGCTGAAATACTGAGGAATATCAGCAACATGCTGAAGAAGGAGAATGAAATAAAGTGGACAGTGGATGCTAGGAAGTTTTTCAAGGATATTAAACAAGCCATCACAAAAGCTCCACTTCTGGAAAGTCCATATTTCAATAAATATTTCCTGATATTTTCTCATGCATCAAAACATACTATTGTTGGATTTTTGTTAAACAAGAACAATTAGAATGTTGAACAAACTATAGATTTCTTCAGTAAGGTATTAAGATATGGGGAATTGAAATATAATATCATGGATAAGAAGGCATATGCTTTGATAAAGTCTTTGAAATATTTCAGAGTCTATGTTCTTCATTCACATATTATTGCTTATGTTCCAAGTAATGTGGTGAAGAGTATTTTTACACAACCAGATCCAGAAGGGGAGAGAGAAAAATGGATTTATGTACTATTGGAGTATGATATTGAAATCAAGACTACCAAGTTGATTAAAGGTAAAGCACTTGCAAAAATGATGACAGACTCTAATTGTGAATCCTTACAACTTAATTTCTTGACCAATCACTCTAACCAACTTGATACAGGAGTACAGGTAATTCTTGATTTTTCTATATCCCCATGGTATTTTTATATTGTATATGTTTTACAAAATTTACAAGATCTTGTAGGGTTAATAAATACAAGAGAAAGATATGTGAAGTTGAAAGTTGCAAAGTTCTGTATTTTGAATCAATACCTGCACTGGAAGGATCCAGGTGGTGTGATACTAAATTGCCTTTTGGAAAATGAAGCTTAGCAGACAATGAAAGAGTTCCATAAAGGAGATTTTTGAGGGAATCATTCATGGAAGGTGACAGCGAATAAAATTTTGAGAGATGGTTTTTACTATCCCTCAATGTTTTCTGACGTTTATAAGGAGACCACTACATGCCACTAATTTCATATTTTTGATGGTAAGAGAAAATTAGTTACACTTCTTCTTAATCCAATGTCAGTAGAGGCACCTTTTCAACAGCGGGGATTAGACTTCATTGGAGAAATTAATCCAAATTCTTTAGGGAATCATAGATGGATTTTAATAGCAACTGACTACTCCACCAAATGGATTGAAGCAATACCTACAAGGAGAGCTACATATGTAGTGATCATGGATTTTCTTGAGAATAATAGTTTGGATAGGTTTGGTTGTCCTAGAAGGATTGTGACAGACAATGCAGCTACTTTTAAATCTAAGAAGATGATAAGTTTATGTCATAAATATCATATTAGTCTAAACCATTCTATTGCTTACTATCCACGGGGTAATGGACTGGTAGAGTCTTCTAACAAGAGTTTGATGAGGATAATAAAGAAATTGTTAGTGGAAAATAATAGGGCTTGGCATACAAAGATGAAATATGTTTTGTAGGTTGACAGAATCAACACAAAAAGAGAAATTGGGATGTCACCATTCCAGCTAGTATATGGGGATGAAGTTGCTTTTCCAGCATCTTTGGGAGTGCCAATCATGAAATTGTTGCGGGAGAAGGAGGATGAACCAAATCACATGCAAAGAAGGATAAATCAAATCATAAAGCTAAATGAGATGAGAGATAAATCTTATGATAAAGTGCAAATACATCAAGAAAAAATGAAGAACACTTTTGATAGAAAGGCTAAAGAAGAACAGTTACATATTAATGATTTGGTTTTAAAGTGGGATGCTCCTAGGGAATATAAGCATGGTAAGTTTGATTGCATGTGGGTAGGTCTGTATATTATTACAACATATAGAGGTGAAAAATCGTTCAGTCTACAACAGCAAGATGGGTCTTAGTTGAAGGGAGGCCAGTCAATAGAAGGTTTTTAAAGCATTACTTGTCTTGATGGGAGGAGGTAGTTTTTGCACTATAGATGTATATATTTGTTTAATTTTTCAGTACAGATGGTGAGCCAAAGGATTTGAATCCCGCAGCGAAGGCCCTAATATTTGAAGGGGTAGCCATAATTCTTCTTTTTTATTTTTATACATATAGAAAAATAAAAAAAAGAAGTTAAAGGTGTAGAAATATTGGGAACAACCCAATGGATAATGCATTGGTCTACGAGGTTCTTTTTGTACCTTGTAAGGAGGATAACATCCCCAATTGGAGCCAGTTATTAGCACTATTCTGCGCTAATTAGTTGGCAGGAGTTAGGTTAGTGAAATAAGAGTAAGGTCTGCAAAATTTTCCATATCATATGACCTTGAAGGATGTTGATGGGGTCTCTAGAAATGCTAATAGGTTTTCTCATAGGTTTGAAGTACAAAACTACTGAAAAATCCTAAGTTTTAACCTTGCAGATGTATAGGAATAAGAAAATCCACTTAGAAGTTATATGATGATAGGAATCAACGGCCTGGATGCATAGCGGAGAAAATCAAAGGCTGCAGATGATTTCACCAAGGAAAGATGCTCAGTCTAAAACAATTTTGATAATGGTGGAAGAAAGTTAAATTACAAGTAGGATTAGTCGTTGGATGGACAGAGGAAAGTAGATCGATGGAGGACAGATATTTCGTTGAGCAAATATGTAAAGATAAACAAATTAAGTAGGTTTTGGAAATATGGTACATTCCCCATCTTTCAATTGCTGATATATTATGGTGTTGAAGATCCACGGCTGGAGTGGATTTCGCAGTAGCAACATCCACAAGGAAATGAACTTTTCAGGATTGCGAAATTTCGTAGGATACACATATTTTGATGGTCAATATCAATCAGTGGTTGAGATCTGTAGCAAAGATTCATTTCCCAATGAGAAACAACACGAGATAATTAGATTTTTCAATATGCGAAATCCTGTAGGATCCACATCTTTTAACGGCTATGATATAGGGCGGAGATGGATTTACTGTGGGCATTCATTTCGCAATGACAATAAGCACGGATAAATAAAAAATTTCAAATTGCAAAATCTAGTATGCCCAGCAAAATTGAACTACGTATATCTGAGCGTATTCTTGATCCACGGTCCGGGATGATTTCACAATGAGAACTAGCAAGGTGTAAGTCATGTTGGAGGATTGGGAAATCGGGTAGGAGATTTATCTTTCGATGGCTCAGATTAAAATCTTAACCCAATATATACCAGGAATCATTTTACAGATCAAATATGCATGGAGAAAATAACTTTCTGAAATTGCGAAATGGGGTGTAGATCGCACCATTCGATGGTTGAGATGCATGGTAGATTCAGATCTACGGTTGGAGATCGTTTCATGGCCTAAATATGCAAGGAATAATGGAAAGATGGTGCCTGTAAAATGAAGTTAAAGTGGAGAAAGGATAAAGGGTGAGGATTTAAGGAAATGCAGATCTATGGCTAGCAACGATTTTGCAGGGTGAAGGTGCAAGGAAGAAGAAAATTAGCGGACCTGTGAAATGGAGTTAAAGAGTATAGAGAATGAACGGTTCATATTTGATCCTGTGAATATCTACAACCCAAGATAATTTCACACCCATAACATGCTCACTCTCAGTATGGGAGGAAATATGTGAAATTGGTTAAGGCAGATGAAGATCAATGACTTAGATAGATCTGTATTTAGATCAATGGTTGTAGTTCAAACTCAAATTGTGATTTGCAGGAAGGATAAGGAAGGAAGCATTATAATGGAGGAAATTAGAGGATTAAGTTGGAAAAAGGATTAGTGACACAGTATGAATCATGTAAGATGGATGGCTGAGAACTGTTTCTACTGCAGAAGGTGCAAGGTTGATATGGATATAAAGAAATATAAAAGTATCATGCATGTGGAATTATGGCATTAGTTTATTCCCCTGCGAAGGACTATATAGAAACAACCAAATCCATAGAAACCTTGGGACACTTTTCAATACACCAGGAAATCCTTTTAGTCTCCATTAGAAGTATTTAGATAGCTCAAGTTTTAGGAAGCATAAGCTTTAAACTTAGAATACCAGAAGATTGAAGAATTGTTTGAAGACAGAGATGCATAATTTTTTGACACCATTCTGCTTAATGGACCTATTGATAATGTCAAACAAAATTTGAAGCTTCTAAAATATCAAGGAATTGATATTCATAATGTCTACCAGTATTTTGTCCATTATTTCACTACTGACTAAACCCTGAATTACCCCGAGTTCATTTATTGGTGTGCCAACAATTATTCCATTTCTGAAAGAGTAATAATGGATATTACCAGCTCCAAAATCCTATTCCTAGTCAATCCTTTGGTTGTTAGAAACACCTTGTCAGTCTCTACTCAACTTACCCTAAAGTATAAACAATACAATGAAGAGTCTATAGAGCAGTATTTTAGGGAGTCTGCAATAGAGAGGAAGCATGAATTCTTCAAGAGTTGTTTCAAACTAGACGTCTAGCTACAATATGAGCCTTTCCCTGTGGATGCAAATATTTTTAACAAAGAAACCCATTGTATTTTAACCTTGACGAGTCAGTTCTTAGGTTTAGATACAAACAAGTATGTTAGTGAGCCCCTTGTGAGTTTATTGTTTCTTCTGAGTACTTTTCCAATTGAGTCTGAAGAGTCCAGTCAAATAATACAAAATTCATGCCTTAAATTTCATGAATTCTTGGCTGAGAACATTCATTCTCAGTTAATGGATTTCCACAAGACCGAGACTTTCATATTTCATCCCTATTTACTGAAAATGTTTCTATCATTCAATGAGGAGAATTTATAGCATCCAGATATGGTACTTACTAAGGAAATGAACAGAGATTACACTAAGTTTATGAATTTCCTCATGTCTGAAGTGTACAACTTTCCAAAGGAAGTTTCCTCTAGTACTGCCAAAAATAAAAGACATATTTCAATCATCTCCAGATAAAACGATTGGTGATTGGTTTCTATTTGAGCAAGGGACAGTGATTAGGTTGTATGGATTTGTTCATCAGCCTTATTTGTCACCTGCATTCTTGAATCCTAGAGTGTTTTCAATGGAATCGACTAGATAAAACTTGATAGTGGACACTGGACACTTTTTAAACTTCAAGAAGTCTACTAAAATGAGGTATCCATAGGCTGTAGGCCCTTTGGTCATAAAAAATAAAGCTGATCTCCCAATTATTGAGAGTTTGTTGAAAGAGATGGGTTTGTTGACATAATATGCTATTAATTATGACCCTCATCAGGTCATTTCAAACTAAATACAATCCCTAAAAAGGAAAAATTTTGATCACGATGAGGTCATTGGATTAGCAGAGGTCGTAAATTGGTCTGATTATCCTCATGAAACTCAAAAGGATACTGATATGAGGAGGATTCAACTTATTTTGTAAGAAAAGTAACCGCACTAGTACTTGGCACTTCTAACTTGGTCTTAGTAGCTGAAAACGTTACACCCTTTGTTATAGCTGATTTCACCACTCTAGGTGAATCACACTTTGTATGGCCTACCCCTGTCCCGCTGCAGACTCCTTAGACCCCATGGACCATTTTTTGTCCTTTGATGTTTCCTTGATCATCCCTAAAAACATGTGAAAAATGATACACGTGACTTTTAAACCTATAAGCGCGTATATACGCGGGTTTGACCACTAAAACCGCATACATCGGGATGTGTACAAAATCCAAATACTTTTGGAGTTTTCCTTGACATGGATCTGACTCACTTGACTCCTGGTCTTCCCTATGCCCTGAGATCGCTCGGATTCAACCTTTCATTACCCCTTTGAAAAGCTATATAAGGAACTCTATGGTACATTGAAGGCATATGAGAGAATTGAGAGCAAAGAAACTATAGTCCATTGTTTCTGGAACTTATGCTTGAGTCTACATCCCTTTGTCCCTTGGAGCACTAGTGTGTTCTTCCCAAGCTTTCCTTTTGTTTGTGAGCTTTCTATCGAGAGATGGAGGATTGAAGTGGTGGAGGCCCAAGTGGGGGATTCAGTTTCTCCAGTTCGCAGACGTGCCGTCAGAGGTTGTATCTTGTAATCTCTGATTTATATTAATAGAAATATCTTTTCTTGTCCAATAATGTGTGTTTGAATGAATATTTTATCCATGGTATTATGTCAAATACTTATACATTATTGATTATATATGCTAGAATAGATCTAACACCATGATATATAGAATGCTTGTATTGTTTACTTGTTGTTGAGGAAGTAATCTATCAATTCAAGCTGAAGTTGGAAAGCTCAACAAGGATCTACTTGAACTGTCCGGAATAACGTACGAGGTCTGATCCTTTAATGTTAGACATTTAATTTCTATTGCATATTGGAAAGGATTGATTTCTGGAGTCAAGCTGTCTGTTGTGGTACCCCAAGCCATAGGAATTTCTCTCCATAATATAATTGGCAACTCCGCTGGGGAGTTCCTTTTTTTTATTTGGGGGTTTACGGGCACAATGGGCTTGATATTATTGACTTGCTCTTTGTTTCTCCATGTTTCTGTGTCGCATTTTATAGTATGTTTGTCCATTGACACTCCCCTTTATTGGTCTGGCCTTGGCCTGCTTTTTACCACTGCCTTCTCTGTATACACGGGTTTTTGGCCAAAATTTGCATACATACATAGTTGTTCTTTAAACAGTCACATACATCCTCCCTTTTGGTGAGTTTGATGTTGTGGGAAGTTGTTGGGTGGGTTGTGAGTGTGGTTGGGTATTCCTTGGGTCTGATGTTGACTGTTGGATGCTTCTTTTGTGACCAGAGATCGCTTTTTCATTGATTTTTCTTTGAAAGTAGTTTTAATCATTTATCCTTTTCTTTGTTTTGCCATTAGTGCATTACTCTTTTTTGTCTCGGTGTCTTGCTGGGCTCATATTTTATACTTGCTGCAGAGGCTGAGAGTTTTAGATGACTTTTATTGCAGTTTTCAATCTTTAATATTGAAAAATACAAAGTAGTTGCACTCTTAGTTGCATCTTGGATATGGATTTGAGGAGGTACTTGCATTGGATTGCTTGGATGAGAGCTGTATTTAGGATTTCATATAGGAAGGATTGCATTGGAATTCAGAAAGGAATATATATTTATGCATCTCATGTAGTGGCATACCCTATTTTTCATTTGACAAAGATTGCACTTAGCATTGTTTGTTATGGTGTGCATATTTATTTCACTGCTAAGTCATAATGTCATTAGTTTCACGGCCATTTCCCTTTGAGTAATTACAGCCAATTAAAATCAACTCATAATAAAATGAATTACACTCTTTTCTTTTATAGGGTGCACCAACAAGATAAGGTTTTAGGGTCTTGGAATAGTTCATTGTCAGTAAATTCTCCAAGACCACTAAACGACAACATGTATGTGTCTGTCCAGGTGAGTGTGTGAATTCCTTGGTATAATTGGTGTTTCTCAAGATCCTCCTCTCAAAAGGGAGTTAAGCACAAGGAAGTGTGAGCGGTTATGATTGGGATGACCCCTGGTTGCAACTAAGTAGCACCTTATATATTTCTAGGATTGTATTCGTATATGGGGGCTCTTTCAAGAGTTTCGGGCTTTGCTACCTTGCCCATATGGTCAATCCCGCCTGCGACTGTCCGCCTGAGCATTGATTATATTGAGGTGACCTTAGTTTCCTTACCTAGGTTATCGAGGGGGTACTTGCAGAGGTTATTTTGTAGGTGTCCCAGATAGGTAGAGGTCGGACATCACAGTTGCTTTATGCGTTGAAGCTGAGGGCCACTATAATTGGTTACGTACCTTTGCTTATAGTGTATGGGAGTTTCGAGCCTCTCCTGGGTGAGACATACCTTCTGCATTCGGGAGCTCACATATCCTCCCTTGGTTTTCTTGTATTTTGGCTGTAGATTTTCTTAGGAGTGTGCTCTTTGTGTGCTAGTTGGCCTTTGGGATCGTGGTTACTTGAGTATATTTATGCTCTCTTGAGTTCGGGTCCTTTTATTTTCAGCATGCCTGGTATCCTATCACTCGTCCTTGGTCCTAGTACGGACCCTAGTGTCAGACTTAGGGGCATCACAACCCCTTACCCTACTCATATATTTGGGAGTGGTCACATTCTACCATCTACTCCATTTGTGGAGGATGTTGACTCCCTTCTCTCGGTCTTTACACCGGTGGTCACCCTTATGGGGGTGGTAGTGGATGCATGAACATTGGGTCTACACCTTACTTTCCTTTTTATGTCCTATCGTTCACCGCATTGTTTCCTTTGGGTGCAGTTGTCATGATCATTCCTCCCTATATCCTATAGTTTGGATTCTTTATTGACTATTTTGGGTTGTTTTGGACTAATATGGTTGTCATGTAGGGTCTAGTTTTTGTACACTCTCTCCAAGGTTTTGACCCGTTCATTCCTATCACAGGTATTATGTCTCAACTGGCATATAAGTTAGGATTTCACATCCACTTGCACTTATGCATTTCCTTATGACCATTCCATCTTAACCTTAAGTACGAACCCATTCCATGGTATCACAGAACCTTCATGTTGTTGTTAGAAGTGATATTATGTGAATGGTAGAGCTTTCCTATACATGGGTGTCCTAGTTAGATCCCTTTTGCATTTGGTACCCATGCTGTGAGTCCTCTCTCAGGTCCGGGAGTCCCTTTTAGTCCCGCCATGTCCTTGAGCAAGAGCTTCATACTCCTCTTGAACTTCATGCTGGCCATTTCCCTGGGAATCCCTTATGTCAAGTTGTGAATGCATTATCATGAGCTTTACCTACCTTATTGAGCTTTATGTCGACTTCCCTGACATTGTGTTTTGGCCATATAGCTCGAGCTTGTATCATGTCTAGCCATACAGAGCCATTTTTTATATCCTTCGTAGCTTGATTCCCTTTTTCACCAGGGATGATTTTAAGGGAACCATACTCATTTAAAAGTGTATAAATGTTGGCGAATCTTACCAATTCTTAAAACACCAACTATAAAATGTTTGGCTATATTTTTTTTTAAAAACTTTAATTTCCAAGGATTTTATATCGTTTATATAATAATTTGGCGATTTTTAGGGTGAAAAAGTTTACCCCATCAAAATTGGGCAAAACAGGGGTTCAAAAATTGCAAAATGGAGAATCTTTTTTTCAAGAAAACCACCTAAAAATATCCCATGGGCTAAATTTTGCCCCTAAAATTATCCCTGTTTTTCACCGGGAGGGGATTTTCCCCCAAGTGTCAATATCCTACACATGTATCCTTGCATTGAGCATAGGTATGTTCCGTCTCTTGGAACTAGTTGTTTTTCCCTTATGACACTCGTCTCCTCCTAGTATGTAACTATAAAGCTATTTTATTCTTTTTTCAAGCTTTTTAAATAACTGAAAAAGTCCAAAAAAAAAAATCAAAAAACCAAAAAGCCGGACAAGGAAAGATGTTATCTGTGGCAGCTGTCGAGTCGTGTCGCCTTCGAACAGAGCACTGTATATCACATCCATTGGTTGGGTTATAGTTTGACTTTAGGAGCTGTACTCGTTTATCTGAGTTTATCTCCATCGATTGGTTAAGCTTCCAGTCCCTATGGAGCCTCTGTTGATGCCTCCTATGTTGCAGAGATGTCCCAGTTTGTATATCGAGTCTGTGCTGCCTTTATTCAGTCACCATACGCCATTATGCTCTTGTTTGAAGGAATTTGAAACCTATGTCGGCCATTCCTTAGTTATCTTGACTTTGCATGTCAGCCATTCTCGGTATAGTTACTGGTTCATGCACCTTATGATCAAGTCCTTCCACATTATACAGATTTGTTGAGTGCCTCGTGTTGGATGATGGGGGATGCCTTAATGCCCTCCTTCCAGAGGATTTCATCCCATCGACTTCAAATCATTTATTCTGGGATCGAAATCTAGAGTCATTTTGAGTGCCTTGAGACTTGCAGTCATCAGTGGGAGGTTCTCTCGCCATCGACAGTTTTTGGGAATACATCAATGTCCCCTGCTCAATGGATCCTCTCAAGTGTTCGACCTCAACACCTTTATTCACACTTGTTAGTTTGCACTCTAGTACCTTGATTCCCATTTTTATTATCGGTGGGTAATCTCGCGTCTATTAACGGTATACATTAATGATCGGTAATCAGACGATGGACTACTATATTCGACCTCGACACCTCTATTCACATAGTAGGACATGTACTCGTAGCGATGTGTGTAGAAGACTTTCCATATTGGTGGCATCTCTTATATGCTACCTCCTTGATCATGCCAGTGTTCATGAGATTTCAGCTCTCGTGACTTGATTCCAGTACACGTCAAATATTTCCAGCCACTATGGAGATCTTGATCTATTATATATCTTCATCCATTATGGAGATCATGGTCCTTTGTATATCTTCATCATGGATATTTCGATCTATATATATTGTATGTGGCGATGACCACTTATGTGATATCTTGTATCATGCCTATTCATGGCCATTGTACTCTTATGTATCCGGGACTGCTATATGTATTTGTAGTTATGTGCAGAGTTGTATTATTGTACTATGCTGATTGGGTGGCTGGTCTTCCATTTGGGATCCTTCATCACTCCACTTCTGGGATGGACTTATAATGTATTTCAGCCATTGTATGACCCCTCTGACCTCACACATTAGGGGGCATCTGTTATAGCTCATTTCACCACTCCATGTGAATCACACTTTGTATGGCCTACCCCTGTCCCACTGTAGACTCCTTAGACCCCATGGACCATTTTTTCTACTTTGATGTTTCCTTGATCATCCCTAAAAACATGTGAAAAATGATACATGTGACTTTTTAACCTATAAGCACGTATATACGCGGGTTTGACCACAAAAACCACGTACATCGAGATGTGTACAAAATCCAAATCCTTTTGGAGTTTTCCTTAACATGGATCCGACTCACTTGAATCCTGGCCTTCCCTATGCCTTGAGATCACTTGGATTTGACCTTTCATTACCCCTTTGAAAATCTATATAAGCAACTCTATGGTACATTGAAGGAATATGAGAGAATTGAGAGCAAAGAAACTATAGTCCATTGTTGCCGGAACTTATGCTTGAGTCTGCATCCCTTTGTCCCTTGGAGCACTAGTGTGTTCTTCCCAAGCTTGCCTTTTGTTTGTGAGCTTGCTATCGAGAGATAGAGGATTGAAGTGGTGGTGGCCCAAGTGGGGGATTCAGTTTCTCCAGTTCGCAGACGTGCCATCAGAGGTTGTATCTTGTAATCTCTGATTTATATTAATAGAAATATCTTTTCCTGTCCAATAATGTGTGTTTGAATGAATGTTTTATCCATGGGATTATGTCAAATACTTATACATTATTGATTATATATGCTAGAATAGATCTAACACCATGATATATAGAATGCTTGTATTGTTTACTT
>LPNX010061308.1:239278-253601 GCA_001517045.1 Pseudotsuga menziesii
TGAAATCTCTCGAGGTGCAAACCTCTCCATAGGTATCCATTGATTTGATTCAAACCAAAATACACATATTTTTATTTAAGGTCCCCATATAATATTTTTATTATTAATATTTAATATTATTTATGGCGGACATATAATATTTTTTATTTTGTTAGGAACGAACATTGCATCATTTCCCCACACATGGTTTTAAAACCATATGCAAGTCCCACCTACAACCATGGGTTGTTTAGGAGGCCTTACACATGGTCTTAAAACCATTTGCAAGGCCCTCCTAAACCATGGGTTGTTTAAGAGGCCTTGCACATGGTCTTAAAACCATTTGCGAGGCCCTCCTAAACCATGGGTTGTTTAGGAGGCCTTGCACATGGTTTAAAATCCATGTGCAAAGCCTCCTAAACCATGTACAATGTTTAGAATGCCTTGCACATGGTTTCAAGACCAACATTTTTTTGTGGATAATTCAATTTTGTGTTTTTTTCTTGACCCACATATTTTTTTTTACGGATAATTAAATTTTCACTTTTTTATTGTTTTGTTAGGTAGGAATATTACAACATATCCCTCCCATAATATTCACTATCACTATTATTTTTTTCCGACATGTTACAAACTTTACTAATGTTACATCACGTTACAAGATCTCTCCCATAATATTCACTATCACTATTATTTTTTGCCGACATGTTACAAATGTTAGTAACGTTACATCACGTTACAAGATCTCCCCCATACTGGGCTGTAGAGCACTTCTTGGCGCAATAACAGAAATAAATTTGAGCATGCATTAATCACACATATAGCTGGAAACCAAATAACATAAGCATAAAAATCAAAACTCGAAAATCTATCCTTCAAAATCAATTTATCATTATAGAGGATTTTCTGCTTGCAAGTGAGGAAAAAGGACAAACATATCTGAGAATAAATTGTTGACAAATCTATCCACACAGTAGTATGGAATGTACGACCTGTCTATTCAAATGTACAAATCCATACAGATCTATCTATATGGCTGTACAGAAATGCTGCTCTTACCCTATTCTTTGACTTGTTGAACCTATAAGTAAATATTCTCTCTTCTGCCCTATTTTTTGTCTCTCTCGGCCTCTTTCTTTGTCTTCGGACAAAAATTTCTTCATCATGAATGAATGTGTCTTTTCCTTATACTTTTATTGCCTTTGTACTTTAGCTGAAAACTTAATCTACCAAAACCCCCATCTCACGGTAAGATCTGCGGTTGAGATTATCCTAAATCACTAATTCATTAAGATGCACTTTATTAAAATCAACAACTAATTAAAAGACTTTCACTTTATTACTAAAGTGAATTACAAAATAGATTAACTTCAACAACTTCACGCATGTTTGATGCCTAACCTATGCGGAAGTTCCTGACCGACCTACAAAACATCAAAAACAATACATATATATAATAAGAAGCATCATTCCACCGTAGTGTGCCTCAACATATAAGTATAACCTCAAGCTATAAGATTCCTTGATGTGTCCCTTTCAGGTTCCATCAAAGGTCTTGATGTTGAAATTGAGGATGTAGGAGTAAAATGGATAAAAGTTTAATAACGTTAACAATGGATAAATAATAAAGAAATGGGACTTCTCACCTGGATCTGAATGGTGGAATCCACCACATGCATGCAAAATCTCATTTGGCGAAAGGAGGCCTTACTGTTTGTTTTTCTATTTAGTGAATAATGGTGGTAGAAGAATAAGAAACATTTAACTTTACATTTGTTTGTGACTAGTTTAATGGTTACTTCTGGTGTTTACCGCTTTGCTCTGTCCCAATCCTTGATGGGAAAGATGTTCTATTTTCATTTGAATCAACTCCAAAAGTTAGGATCGGGGTTTCCTTTGGAAGTGGAAATCAGACACTCCATGCAACAGACCTACCTGGTGTTTCATATTGGCTGGGAGGTTCCTTTGCCTTTTTGTTTGTTAATTCAAACTTCAAAGAATGAAAGAGAACATATTTGAAGATGCATGACTTCTTTATTGAACAGTTGTGGATTGTATTTCTTAAGGAAGTATAGCTTGTAATTAAGAGTTTGATGTCACTTTTTTCAGGAAAATCTCTTCACTGAGACCTTGATAATAATTATGGTTGAACCTCGACGTAAATGCATTTCTCTGCCAGCTGTAAACTTGAAGAAAAGTTATATTGGTGGGATTCTTTCAGTTACAGTTGTTTCAGCCAATAATATTTCCAGGTCAAATCTAAAAGGAGCTACTTTAGAGAGACGAATAAATTCACATGGAGGCAATTATTCAAATGGAAGTAGAAGTGGAAAAATGTTAAACACATTTGTAGAAGTGGAACTTGGAGATCTAATGAGGAGAACTAAAGCATGCCAAGGTTCATCCCCAACATGGGGTGATACATTCAATATGGTTTTACATGAAAACGCAGGCATCCTAAAACTACATCTTTACGAACAAGGTTCAAGCAATGTCAAATATGATTATTTGGCCAGCTGTGAAATCAAGTTTAGCTTTTTATTTGAAGTAAAGCCCACAATCCTTGAGATATGATTATTCAGAAAGTGTGCAGCATTGAAATTACTTGTTTAAATTGATTTTTGCATAATTATTTTTTCTTGGTTCTCTTATGTTGAAATCCATGCTAGACAAGAGCGGTCTCAACTTGTGCTTGATTGATGATTGAGATTTCAAATAGTTTACCAAATACACTTTGACGTCTCTTTTATATACAAATGAAATATGTATATCATGACTCCACTACATTTTGGGCAATAGGAAGGAATTCAAGTGTGTTGGCTGCACATGTTGAACATTGTGGAAAGGAAGTTTTGATGGTCCCTTTGAGGGCACAGATTCAGCAGAGGTGCTCTTCTTTAATTCACTAGAACAAATTTGTCATACTTTATTTTTCCTTTTTATCATCTTATATCACAAATTTATTTAAATCAAGTATTCTTAAAAAAAAGGATATCATTTCTAGAGGCAAACTATAGTCTCCATGATTGACAACTCTCTCCCACATCCACTAAAGGTAGAAGAATGGCATTTTGGCTCACAAAGATGTCAAGAGTGCAATTTATATGCTACATAGTTGCTTACAAGTTATTTCTTCTTTAGTCATTTTCTGCATTTCTTTTTGTAAATATTTTTCTGACAATATAGGATGTATTTTTCAAAAAAATAAGGTAGGGAATGTTAATTTGCATTTGCATCCTGTTCCATTACATTCAGAGGCAGAACATGGAACACGCCAAGGTGTTGATGATAGAGATAGTAAATGAAATCTAGATGGTATTCCAAATGGAATATCTCACACATACATTTCATTCCTCAATTGCTCACATTTACTTATAAAGTTTTGCAATTATAACACTTGTTTCCTTGTAATCGACCTGTGGAAATTTCTATCTTCTTCAGTTTGTGTGACGAGTATTTATAAAAAATTTAGTCTTTTAGATATTTCATTTGAGATAATCTTTCTGCATATCTACAATTAGTGCCAAAGCTCATGAATTTTGTACACATGACATGATTGTCTCATAAATTCTATCTTATCTCAACTTCTAAGGATTATATCTAATAGTTTCCTTGAATATGAAGGTATGGTTAGATATTGTTGTACCATTGTATCTTCTCCCCTAAAACCATTTTTTCGTCATCGCTTATTCTCCTCATACCACATGTTCTGATAACATGCCCCTTGACATGGGACACACACTTCTATCCCTTGATAATTGGGTGGCTTGGCCCATGTGAAAAAAGAGATTAAAATTAACAACTAGGAAAATTGAAAGGAGTACCTTTTTCCTAGGAATTAATGGCATCTACCAATAGTTCATTCAGCAAGTATGTGGACCATTTCATATTAACTCCAATAGTACATTGCTCTTCTACAACGATGGTACTAGTAGTGCACTAGTTTGGTCACATCTTTCTTAATAACTTGCTGGAGAGTAATTTTGCTACGAACCTAAAACTTGTATCACTGATAGAGGAGATGGAAAATCCCCTCTTATCCCATGTGATACTGTACTTCTCCTTCATATGAATGACTAGGATCATTTCATTCTCCTCACTAGCAAAGAATGGCGTTGGGTTGTCCCCTCCTTTAGGTATCCCAATGATGGAAAAAATCAAGTCGACATCTATGGAAATATGACTATCCAACCATAAGGAGCCCCCATGAAAGCAAAACAACAACTGCTTCATACATGTATTAACCTTATAGGTGCGACCAAAATGGGGAATATTCATCAATGACAGATAACTTCTCTATCCCTTGATCCCACTCCATAGGGACCAGTTGAAAAGGCCCTCCTTGGACCAATTGAACTGATGTCATATACCATGACATATAGATTTTAGGGAATTTCTACAAATCATGGTCTGGAAATGTGAGTTTCTTCAAGTTTGGTAGAATATTTTTCATAACATGCACACATTTTGGAATGCTTGGCTTAAACAGTGGATACTTGGAATTTTTTCGAATGACCACGTAGGGAGCACCATCCTTCCACGTTCGGAGCACATTGGGAGCACCATCCTTTTAGAATGACAGAATATATCTAGGTAATATTGTTATGGATATAAACCCTAAAAATTCAGCATCATGTGTGTCTTTGAACCTCTGCTTAGAAAAAAATACTCGTCCAGTTGTTCATTTCCTCCTTGGTGGATTGACAAGGATAGGTCGCGACACAATCTCCAGTACCTCTTCAACAATGGGTATGGTAGAGGGGATGCCATACCTAGAATCCATACCTGAACCTTGAATAGTTATTATACTTGACATGATAATCTCCATTATAGACACCTTTCGGCTTCAAAGAGTTGGAGACAACTATTTCGCTTCAATAAACTTCACACCTTGATACAATGAAGCAATAGACTTCTGTTCAGAATGAAATAGTTTTACAAATGCAGTAATTCATCCAATCATGTGGGTCTGCAATAAATTGGAAAAGGTAGTGGCTAATCCTTTCACATGCAGCAATATTTTCTATCATTATTACAAATAACCATTCAAAACATCACTTCGTTCACCATAAAAGCAGGAAATTATTATGCATTAATTACAAAATTGACAGAAAGCACACCACAAAAATCTCCCACTACTCAAATTTAACTGCAAACCAACTAAAGCTTGCGACAGAAGTTTGTCTTACAATAGATGAATATTTTGTTTTAGACCTTTAACTTGTGATAGAATTTTAAACTCATATACAAGACTTAATTTTTTTATATACACAACCATACCTTTTCAGTCGAGCAAAGTATGACTATCTCGATAAGGTTTCATCTGATTCCCATTTACCATCCCATCGAAGGGTGTACCATATAAATTTTGTAACTAAACAACATCTGTAATAAAAATAACAACATATGGTACCAACCAGTGTATTGGGAGCTTTCCAAGATGTTTCAAAAACTTACTTCCATAGAGAAGAACAAAATCACCTAGCTAAAATTGCTTGAACTTTATGTGGAGGTCATGCCAATCCTTTTGTCATTATCTCTTGACACGCTGATGATAACGTAAAATGAAGCATTATTCCTCCATCTATACCAACTGAGATAATATTTCTTCAATCACACCAACATCTGTCATCTTAGTAATTGTATATATTATGAGGTTGGGTACAATGTATTCTATTGGCATAATAGCCTCCTTCCCATAAACCAATCTGAACAAAGTGTTCCCCCTCTGCTTCTTACATGTTGTGCAATAAGCCCATAAGTCTGGAGGTATTTTGTGATCCCAATCATCCCTACTAACATTGAAAATCTTGGTCAATGAATTTTCTAAGATTTTGTGAAATTCTTCAATAGTGTCGTTTACCAGTGGATGATATGGTGTTGTCTTCCTATGTTGAATCTGAAACTCCTAAATTAGTTTTTCAATCAGTTGATTAACAAAATGTGTACCCTAGTCACTTATCATAATTTTTGGGAACCCAAACTTGGTAACAACATGATCAAACAAAAATATTGCAACAGTCACGGCATTACAATCTCATATTGGTGTTTCTTCGGCCCACCTAGTTAAATAATATGTCATAGTATTTATATATGTGCACCCGTCCATTTTTCTAGTGGGTTAATGGGACCCGCAAAATCAACAACCCATTTATCAAATGCCTACAAAGTTACCTGTGGTACCAGCGATGTTTCTTCTCGTCGTGATGGTTTCCCAATACGTTGGTAAATAGTGACATTTGTGACAATAATGCATAGCATGTGCATGAAGGGTAAGACACCATAATCCTTCCTGTAAGATCTTGTACATTGTTTCTTTTCATTCATAGTGTCCCCCTGCGACACCAACATGAGCTTTATTCAACACCAGTGTTCACTCATGTTCCAATACATAGCGACGAATTATCCCATTTGGTCCCATTTTATCTAGTTGTCTAGTTATCAACTGGAATTCTGTTGCTTTCACAACTAGTTTCCTCCTTTCTGATGTATTGAATCCTTCTGGTGCATACCTTGTAGTCAAGAAATGTACAATTTCTTTGTAATGGTCATCAGTAATTTTGACTGCAAATAACTGTGCATTGGGAATATTATCATCTAGACTAGTAGGCTCTTCTCCATTCTATAACCTTCAAATATGTTTAGGTCTTGCATTCAACCGTTTCAAATTTACAATAATTTTGAAATCAAATTCCTGGAAGAGAAGAAGCCATCAAAAGATATTCCCCCCCAACGCTGGCTTATTGACCAAGTACTTTAATGCAGAATTCTCTATAAACATCTTGAAGTGATTTCCTAGTAAATAATGTGAAATTTTTTGGAGTACATATACCATAACAAGGCCTTCCCACTTGGTAGTGGTATAATTCATTTCTACATTCGATAGATTCCTACTAGAAAATGAAATGGGGTGATCAAGAGAACCTTCACCTAGTTGTGCAAGCATCGCGCCGAGCGTGACAGATGATGCATCAAAATGTACATGAAATTATTTCTGCCAATTAGGAAATACCAATATAGCAGTTGAGACCATCTTGTTTTTAAGGATATCCAGGCTCTTTTGACACTGCTCGTCCCATTGGAATTTAACATCTTTATTCAACAACTTTTTGATTGGAAAGTGACCTCGGCATATCCATGGATACACTTTCTATAATAACCAGTATGTCCTAGGGTGGTCTTTAACGATTTAACTCACGTGGGTGGGGATAATGAACAATAATTTCAATCTTTGTAGGGCCCATCAATATTCCATCTTGACAGACAACATGACCCAAAAAAATATCAAAAGGAGCATAGAAACTACATTTCTTCAAATTTAGAGAAATATGGAATTGTATACACCATTCCAACATCATTCGAAGACTCTAAATATGATATTTAACTATCCCATAGACCATCCAATCATCAGAGTATACCTCCATAAATTTATGGATAAAGTCTTTAAAAGCGGCTACTACTTTTCTATAAAAAAAATAGTAGGTGCATTCTTGATTCTGAATAGCATTACCGTGTATTGGAAGCAACCCCATTCTATTACAAAGGTGGCCTTGTGTCGATCTTCTTTGGCAATCCTTATTTGATGGTACCTAGAGAATCAATAAATGAAAGAGTACACATCTTTCCCTCCTATGCTATCCAATACGTCATCTGTGAAAGGTGTAGGAAATGGATCATACAGGAAAGCATCATTCAGTTTCCGTAGGTCGAAACTGATACGAACTTCACTAGTTTTCATGTCCTAAACAACCATTGGGATAATCCATTCTGACTCTTCAATAGGTTCGATATTATCTGCATCTAGCATGCGATCTAAATATGTCTTGACCTTCTCCTTATTGCTGGGATTTAGTTTGGATGGTCATTGCTTCATAGGTTTTGTGTCTGGTTTTAGGGGGGATCTTTATTTCTCCTAGATCGCCAACGATTCCCTTCATTTTGAAGAATTTTTTAGGTATAAATCTTGGAATTCATGTAATAAATATGTAATTTTCCCTGTTATCTCATTATCCAAATAATCCCCAATATTGGAAAATTTTGGGTTCTCAGAGGAACCAATATTCACCTTCTTTATTTTGAGGGATTTCATAAATTTTTCATTTGATAATCCCAATTCATCCACTGCTCGACTACCCTCAAAATAACAGATATGTATATCACATGGATCATCATCTTCAGGTTTTCCAGTTATGTTATAACACTTCATCCACCTTTGAACCATCACACTACTCTGAGGAAAACTTGGCATCGAAACATGGATGTCCTCAAAAATTTTATCTTTAATAACATGCAAAGTACTGTCAACTGTCAGACGGTCATCAACAAAGAAAAAAGTGTGTGTGAAGCCAGTATCTAACTCTTCTACTTATGTAATTCATTGTCACATCTCGAACGATGTATACCAATATCCCGGTATTATGTCCAGACTATGTATGAACAGATGAACCCATTCCTATCGTGGCGACGTCCTCCATGTCGCGCAAAAAAAATCAATATGGTCGACAGGATTTGTCAATCCCGTATATTTCTAGCCAGCATAAGAAATATTTTCGTTGAATCTTACTTATAAAAACCATCGACACTAGTACCATTCTAAAATACATTTTTTGTGCACAACCCACCACCTAGATGGTGTAGCATTCAATGTAACATCCATCTCTAACAGGAGTTGATGCTCCAGTACCTTGTATTCAAATTCTATGAGAAATGTATCTAGATTAGGTAATCCTTCGTAAGTAGGTAGAACACATACCTCTGTGCCACCCATCTGATAGATTTTTTGATCCTTGCACATGTTTGCATTTATACTTCATGCAACCAGCTCTGCCAATTCACCAAATCTTCTCTTGGGTGTGATGAACATGAAATAATACTTCTCCAACTTAATTTACCATCATCTATTGAATTGATGTAGTCATCCATTGCAGATGAAATATTGTAAATATTATCCATATATCCTTCTTGACCTTCACCCTTCACTAGATCGACATATCGCTAGCCCTTGAAAGGATCGATTGGAGCAACTACCCGCATTTATGAATCTTCAAATGATAATATTATCTTCTTAAAATTTATGTCTGTATGATTCTCGATATCCTAGTCAATCCCTAGAAGTGTTGGATACATATTCATATCGTTGATAATATATATTACCTCAAATTCTATGTAGGCTTGGAGTCCTTCCACATTGACAGGAACCCATGGTAGTCGACCAATAGGCAGGACCTTCAGCTTATTGGCTAACCCCAGTTGAATAGGAAACCATACTAGCGTAGGATTTGCCATGCTTTCCCATGTTTTCCTTGTTATGATGTTAACATCTTACCCCAAATCAAGAATGATAAAATACATATCGTAGTCACATATCTAGGCATTCATACGTAGATCTCGACCAGTATTCATTCTTCTATGAATATGATTGACATTTTTCTTTGTTTGCGGACTTGGATGAGGTTCTTCTATTATAGCCGAGCATCTTTGTTGATGTATTTGTAACTTCGGAATGTAGTCACTTGTGTATTTCATATATTGTATTTTATTGGTCCTCGATGTTCATATCGGGAGAATCATTAATGTAAACAAGTCATGTAAAGTCATATAGGTTAACCCTCCTTGTTGATCAAGGGGCAAAGTCCCCACAATTGTGGGGCACTAGGGTTATTAGACTCTCCTAGAGAACTCGGCCCTGATGAGTTAATGTCAAGTCGAAAACTAGTATAAATAGAGAGTGGGCCTCTCTATTTACATGTCACACACTCACACTCAGTTTTAGCGCATGAGTGAGAGAGAAGTTGGGATTAGAGAGAGAGAGAGATCAGATGTCGGAGATCATCTTTGTATCTTTGGGTTTTACTTTTGGTGCTCATTCTACCTTTGAGGAAGTTGTAGGGTTTTCTCATTTATGGTTTCCTCGAGGAAAATATTTGTGTCTATTGTCTCTTGTGATTGCTTGTTGTGCATGTTATTCTCTCAGTTAAGATCCTAAAGATCATATTTATCAAATGATAAAAATCTAACATGGTATCTCAGCTAACCTGAGAAGAAGACACTATGTCGCTACGGAATCTAGGGCTTCTTAATTTTTGGGTATCTCTCCACAATCCATTAGCAAAAGGAGGCTAGGATAACTCTCCATTGAAGGGTGCATCTTTCTGTCGAAGTAGAATCTGATTCTGAGCTTTTTCAGTTTTTGACCTACCACTGCATCGGGAAATTAGGGATTTTCATAGAAGTGGAATTTTTGAGTGAGCCAAGCCTAGGATTTATCTCCTCATCAAAATCAAGGTTTTTGGTTGGGTATAACTCCAAGGAATTCAAACCCTAATTTTCCCTGGAAGCAGAAAACCAGCACTGTAGAATATCAGCTTCAGATCTAGTTTTCAGCTTCTCAAATTGGTAAGATCTAAATCTTTTGTATTTCCATTTGAGGTTCTCTATTAATATGTCTCATCACACCAAGCTTGATGAAAATATTGAGGGAGATGACAAATTCTGAGCCTGGAAGTATAGGATCTCCCTGTTCCTAGAAGAAAATGAATTGGTCTCCTACATAAGTGGAGAGGTTCCCGTTCCAAAGGTAGATGAGGCTAAGGACTTAAACAAGAAGAAATTGATCAAAGCCAAGAGGATTATTGCTGATTCAATCAAGGATCACCTCATACCAAATGTGTCCTCCCTAAAGACAACTAGGGAGATGTTTGATTCCTTGACCAAGCTATTTGAAGGGAAGAACATTAATCGGAAGATGACTTTGAGGAACCAGTTGAAGAATGTAAAGATCTAGAATGAAGAGACCATACAGTCATACTTTACAAGGGTCTCTCAAATCAAGGAACAACTTGAAGGAGTAGATAAAGAAGTAGAGAATGCATAAATTGTGATGACCACCTTCAATGGTCTCCCTAGGTTATGGGATCCTTCACTCAAGGGATCTATGCTAGAAAGAAGCTAATCAAGTTTAGTAGGTTGTGGGAAGAATGCTCATAAGAAGAAGCTCGAATAGTAGCTCGAGAAGAAAAGATGGGAAATGAAGATCAAGATCTCATAGTACAATCTACAATCCAAGAAAAGCAGAACAGATTATCACAAAGGTAAGCACTCTCACCATAAATATAACCCTAGAAGATCTAACAGAAATCTACCTAAATTCAGATGCTATACATGTGATGAAAGATGACACTTTTCCAGAGATTGTCTTAGAAACAAAAATGGCTCTCACAAGAACAAGGGAAACAAGAAAAGTCATCATGCTCACATCGCAGAGGATGATGAACCTCCCAAGAAGAAAATCAAATAAGAAAGTGATGATTCTTCAAGTGATGAAGAATATGTTTTTATCTCCGCCCTCACGGGAACTGTCACACATGGAAGCAATGATTGGCTTATAGATAGTGGGGCTTCCAAACACATGACGGGATTCAAGGAATATTTTGTGAAACTATCCGGACATGAATCACCCCACAAAGTAAAACTTGGGGATGACTACCAGTATCCCATAAAAGGTAGTGGTGAATCCTCCTATAAACTAGACTCTGGAAATTCTATGAAAATGAAGGATGTCCTGTTTGTACTAGGACTAAAGAAGAATATTCTCTCCATCTCGGCATTAGATACAAAAGGCATGAGAGTTGCATTTATAGATGAACAAGTCCTTATGTGGCCAAAAGGAAAGACTATAGATGATGCAGTAGTAATTGGAGAGCAAGAGGGAGGACTATACAAATTGAAGGGCCAACCAGAACAAGCCTTGGTCCATGACTCGGTAGAGCCAAATGAAATTTGGCATAGAAGGCTTGCACATCTGCACTATAGGGAACTACCACTTGCAAGAAAAGCTATTGAAGGTCTTCTAGAAATACAGGCAAAACATGAAGGTGTTTTCAAGGGATGTGTGAAAGGAAAGAACACAAAGAAGAAATTTCCAAGGAGCAAGAGCAAGGCAAAAGGAATTTTGGAAATCATCCACTCCGATGTATGCGGTCCGATGTCATCCAGTTCATTAAGTGGGTATGTTTACTATGTTTATTTCATTGATGACTTTTCTAGGAAGACATGGATATACTTCTTGAAAATCAAGGATGAAGTATTCAACAAGTTCATAGAATTCAAAGCCTTGATCGAAAACCACACAGAAAATAAAATCAAGATCTTTCGATAAGATAATGGTAGAGAATTCACATCAAATGAATTCAAAGAATTATGCAGAGATTCAAGGATTAAGAGGGATTTGACCACTCCATATAATCCAAAACAGAATGGGGTTGTAGAAAGAAAGAATAGAACGATCATGGAAGTTGCAAGGGAAATGCTCCATGATTAATATCTCCCCATGCATCTATGGGCAGAAGTTGCTAGAATAGATGTGTATGTATAGAACCATACTCTGCATAGAGTACTTGAAAACAAGACACCTGAAAAAGTATTCTCTGGCAAGAAACCAAAAGTCAGTCATCTCAGAATATTTGGTTTTCTAATGTACACATACATTCCAAAAGAAAAGAGGACAAAGTTAGATCCTTCAGGAAATAAGGGTATATTTGTGGGATATAGTGAAAGCTCGAAGGCTTATGGAATATACTTCCCAGGATTCAAGAATATCAACATCAGCAGAGAAATAACATTTGACAAGGACTCAGCTTACAAAAATTCTAGAAAGATAACTACTGAAGACCCTGAAGAAGCAGAAGTACCTAGAATCCAAGATACAACTATGAACGAAGCAACTCTAGAAGAAGATCGAGAAATGGAAGAACTTCAGGAACCTTTAGATCCACCTCAGGAGAAGAATCCTCACAAGAGGAAACCTGCATGGGTACGAGAGGCAATTCAAGGTGCAGATAGATATGGGGCTCTAGAAGAAATGCACGAAGAAAGCAAGAGAACTAGGTCATACTGTGGTTATGTAGCCCTATTATGTGACATCATTGATAAAGAACCTTCCAACTATGAAGAAGCAGAATAGAAGAAAGAATGGAAGGATGTTATGATCGAGGAATACTAGTAGATCATGAAGAATGATGTCTGGGACGTTGTCCCAAGACCAGAGGCGAAGTCTGTTGTGACTTCCAAGTGGATCTACAAGATCAAGCATGCTGCAAATGGTAGCATAGAGAAATATAAAGAAATATTTGTGGCTTGTGGCTTCTCCCAGAAAGAAGGATTATACTATGAAGAGACTTTTTCACATGTAGCCAGATACATTTCCATCAGATTAGTACTTGCTCTGTCTACAGTAATGAAATGGAAGATACACCAGATGGATGTCAAGACAACTTTCTTGAATGGTGTCGTGGAAGAGGAAATGTATGTGAAGCAACCACTTGGTTTTGAGACACATGACAGGGATACTCATGTGTGCAAATTGAAGAAGGCCCTATATAGTTTGAAACAAGCACCCAAGACATGGTACGGAAAAATTGACAACTTCCTGACTAGTTTGGACTTTACCAAAAGTAAAGTAGACTCCAACCTTTACTACAAGGTTGAGGAAGGGAACCCAATGATACTCTTACTATATGTAGATGACCTGTTTGTAACATGTGAGGATGGGTTGATTGTTGACATGAAGAGGAAGCTGGCTGCTAAGTTCGAGATGAAGGATTTGGGTATGATGCATTATTTTCTAGGCATGGATGTGTGGCCAGATGCAGATGGAATATCCTTGGGACAAGGTAAGTATGTAGTATAGATCCTGAAGAGGTTCGGGATGATGGACTGCAAGGCCATGACCACACCTATGGCATCGAACCTAAATTTATTGAGTGATGCTTCATCAGAGTCGGTTGATCCAGTTCCTGACAGATCTGAGACATGTTCACCTGATTACTGCAAAGTATATTCTGAGGTACCTGAAGGGTACGATTGATTATGTGCTCAGGTATGAGGTGAAATAGAATATTAACCTGGAAGGTTATGTGGATTCATATTGGACATGAAATGCCATTGATAGGAAGATAACTTCAGGGTGCTGCTTCAGTATGGGATCAAGTGTGATCTCTTGGTTTAGCACGAAGAAATCATGTGTGGTACTGAGTACAGCCAAAGTAGAGTATGACGCAACTTGTTTAGTTAATTGTGAGGAAGTGTCGCTAAGGAAGCTACTATATTATTTATTTGATCTCCAGTTGGATGCTACTTGTATATATTATGACAACCAGAGTTGTGTGACATTAGAGAGAATTTGAGGTCAAAAATGGGCCTCCTAAGAGATGTACTACAAAAATATAAGATATATTATAATATTATGAGTTAGGGGTTTTATGGGGAAGGTATATATGACAACTCACCTCCTACACTATTTTTTATGCACAATATAAATAACCATGGTTGAGTTACTTTTCTAAAT
>LPNX010061308.1:255308-350308 GCA_001517045.1 Pseudotsuga menziesii
TAAGAGGTTCACTAAGTGAAGTCCCCGTGGAGTGGGCCTCTCTATTTACAACACACACACTCACACTTAGTTATAGCACATGAGTGAGAGAGAAGAATCTAGGATTAGAGAGAGAGAGAGAGAGAGAGAGAGAGAGAGAGAGAGATTAGCTGTCGGAGATCATCTTTGTATCTTTGGGTTTTACTTTTGGTGCTCATTCTATCTCTGAGGAATTTGCGGGGTTTTCTCCTTTATGGTTTCCTCAAGGAAAATATTTGTGTCTATTGTCTCTTGTGATTGATTGTTGTCCGTGTTATTCTTAGTTAAGATCCTAAAGATCATATTGCTCGAATGATAAAAATCTAACAATCTTTATCTTCTACAAGTTCTAAGCAACTCCTGAAGAAATTTTTCAAATTTATTACCTTTTCTATTGGCATCCTTTGAAGTTATGCTCAAAACTTGGTTGCATCTCAAGGATTGGTCTTTCATCAAACATCGGAAAATCAGTATATGTCGAAGCACGATTTCTATCCATGAACTCATTTTGTGCATCAAAGAATACACCTTTTCCTTCTGGATGTCGAACAACACTTTATTTTGTGCTACGAGATGAACTGTTGTATTTACCCATGGTCCTCCTTAACTGTCTCCAGTCGCAGCACCACCCCTTGTTAAAAAATAAATATTACATTCTCAGGGCTCAGTATAAATCTTCTGAACATTTTGATTTTTATTTGGAGGTTGTTTCTAGTAACCCATGATTATGGCCTGCCACTTAGGAATAAGTTGTGGGAACTCTTCAATAGTATGATCCAACACTTTATAATGTGAGCATGTCGACATAGGATTAGTGTATTCTCCGGCATAATTTCCTGGTTGTCTTCAATTATAGCAAAAAAATTGTCCTTTCCCTCAACCAAATCCTCCTCCTCCTTGTGCTTGGCCCTAAAAGTACCATCCCCCCTTGGTTGAGGGAATTGTCCATGAGCTTGTTCATCTTGCATATGCTCATAATTTTTCATTAAATATGTGTCTATTGTCTTCTCCTACAATAATTTGTATGCGCTGCATTCTTTTTCGTCATGGCCCACAAAGCGACAGAATTTACAATATAAGTTAGCAGGTTTACTTACTATGTTTTGTAGATATAGACATTCCTCCAACAATGACCTCTTGCTTTAATAACTTGATATCATGGTGTGTCATGTGAACTTAATGGATTCAACGCTCGTGATGCAATATAATAGAGGAAGGCTGGACATGAATCCTTATGATGGCCTTTATTTTTTCATCTCATACATCGAAATTCCTCATGGATTTATTTTCCTTTCTTTATGTTTTGTATTTTAAAGGTTAGATTAGATAACTATGACTGAATTTGCATCATTCCCACACCATTTTCTCCAACTGGTGAGGCTTCTAACTTCATAGCAAGCTCAAGAGCTTCGCTCTAGGATATGATCTTCTATTGCATCAAGAGAACACAAATATGTGGTAACAAGACAACAATGAACTATTCTTTGTGTTGGTCATCAGACATTTGGAAACATACCTTATCCATCAAGGTTTTGATCCTTTGGTTGAAATCCTAGAAAAAATCAATGGACATTTGTTGAATCTCCTTTAACTCTGTGATGCATTGCGACTTGGAATTGGGCTTCTTGAATTCATCTAATATCCCATAGTGAATATGATATAATGACTTCTGAGGATTTCCCGCATAAACCACAGAAAAATTCATGTACCAATCAAGAGAATGACCTCTAAAGGTTGTGATCATTGAGGCTCGTCCTGGACCTGTCGCACAGTCCAAATATCCTAAGAAAAGAACCAATGTTTTTTAGGGTCTTCCAACCCATTCCCATTGAATGTAGGCAATTTTATGTCACTCCCATACATTCTTTGTACTTCAGGTCTTGTCAAATTTGAATTAAATGTTTCACCAATATGAAATGCCTAACCACTATCTTGGTTATTACTATTACTTTTATTCGACAACACACACTTCGAAATACTTTTGGTTCTTACATCTGATGCTGGAGATATACACAGAGTTGAGGGTATGTTGTAGTCTTGATCCTGGTATAGATCTAGCACCTCTTCTTCTTCTTTGAAAATAAGCCGATATTCGTCATCTTAATTGCAATATTCTTCTTAGAGTTGTGGCAACAACTTGTAGTCCCCTCTTTTGTTCATAATTCAACTCTCTCTCCCTGTCATAGTTATTCTCTTTTTTCCCAACCAGAATCTTCTTCCACTCCTTAGGAGGCCGCCATCTTCTTCGGTCTCTCTATCAACTGGGAACATCTCATCTTGCTCTGTCCATCTATTCCATGCCTTCCTTTCGTGATGACCCATGTCCTCCATGCACAATGATTTACTCGTTGGATTCCATCCTTAAGATTATGTTTTCACAAACCAACATTTTGATCCACAACTTTAAGGATTTAAGATATCAGCCTCTAGGCCCTTGGAAGAACTCTCTCTCCACTTTATTATATGATTTGATAGTGTCCACAACAATCTCATTAATATATCCTTCCAAAATGCTATCATCCCAGAAGTCGACAGCTCTAGAGATAGGATTAGTGACACTCTCCAATCATCAGATTAGATGAGGAGTCCATTCTTTGGGTTCTTCGCCTTGAAAACTTGTTCTCTGAATTGCTAGCCTCGCCAACCATTCATACAATATAATAGGAAATTCACTAAAGAATATTTCCTGAATACCTAAGTAAACATACCTTTCTAACAATTCGATCGGAGTCAAATGCGTCCCTCACTTTCTTCTTATGCAAATCCTCTACCTTTGTAGTCCACCCAATCCTGGATCTTCATCTTCGTCGGGTTCCAGAACATGTCCCCTTCAATGGAACCATTTGTTGGCTCGCTTCAACTAACCCAGGTTCAATATTTAGCCCGACCAACAAAACGCTAGGCACTATCTCGATAGAGCATAACCCCATCGACAACACTTGCGACGTAAGTAAATTCTCACCCGAGATACCTATAGGGATTGTAGGAACTATGATTCTGTAGTTACATAAGGGGATCTCTCGATGGAAAAACTTGACAAACTACCCAAGGATGAATATTAGGTAACAATCATCGATAGATAACAATGGTATATAAAATCATATAGATCTAAATAACATCTACCACATTCTCAGTACTATTATTCCATTTCATCATAAACATTATTAGTCATAGCAAAACCACAAATCTTCAGACATAAAATAAACATACACCATTGACACAAAGTTTTTAATGTGGAAACCCATATGGGAAAAAACCACAAAAGCACTCTTCATCTGGGATAAGTCGTTCCTTGAATGCTTTTGGTCTATGCACACTAGGGATGATTTTAAGAACCCCCCTAGATTTATATGTATAAAAAATGGGTGAATCTCTCTGATATAAAGGAAAATTTGAAGGCGATGTTATCAATAATTTAATATGTATATATAAAAAATTGGTGAATCTTTCATTTTATTATATAATGTTGTAAAATATTGGCAAAAATTTCACTAAGTTATGAGATATTGTAAAACATTGGAAAAATTCACTTCATTAAAAAAAATTGTAAAAATTGGCGAATCTTTCACTCAGTTATAAAATATTTTAAACAAATCGCGAATATTTTTCTAAAAAGACTCATAAATCAAAGGAATATAATTGTCCTCCCACAATGCTAAACAATAGATGTGACCAGGTGGATTTTTCTTGGTCCACTTCCAAATAATGGTCGGAAGGCAAAGGAGGAGCAGATGATATCTACAACATAAGAAGAAAGATAAAACTTGGGTTTTTTATATGATTTGGTCTTTTGTGCTTGAGAAATAAAATCCCTCAAAACCATTGATAGTATTTGAGCCTAGTTAAATGATTGGCCAGTGAAAATGATGTGATAGGCTATAGGATCCCATTCAGTCCTAAAGTGTGAGCAGTTGGGAAGGCCATACAGTCTGCAGAACATGGCAACGGGTAGTGAATAAGGTTCTTTGAACCACAAAATGGGATATTGCCTGTCAAGTATATAAGAATAAAGAGTTTTCTCATCCATCCAATATTTGATCAATTCATCAAGATTGAATTTGGGAATTGACTTCTTTAGGAATTCTTCAGTGAGTAACTGTTGGGGGTTCCTGAGGGAATACATCCCTGCAATGACTTTTGGTTTGAAGGAGACCAGAGGGGCTTTACTAGCATCCCTGGGTGTTGGGGTTGGCAAGTTCAACCAACCAGCGGACGACATCTGTGTAAGGCATGATAGGTGGGTGAGCAACAATCGCATGGATTTGGGATTTAGCGATATTCTGGAAGAATTGGACATCATTCTCTACCTCCGACGGGTCATCATTGTTGAAGATAGAGTAGATGTGAGCCCAATCCAGGGAGAAGATTTCAATTACATCTTACTCGATGTTAGTATATACCCTAACATTGGGGTCCCTATATTTTGGCTCGTATATGATGGTTTTGGATCTCGCACTTCATGCCATGTTTACTGTGGTGAAAAGACAGATAAAATCAACAGTAAACTGGATTATTTAACCCGTAAACCAAATAGAGAAGAGGAAAACCCACTTACCAGTTGACAATGTAAGGGCTTTATTAGAGGACAGTAAAAAAGTTCTTCAGTGGGAACCAGAGGAGCTAGAGTGATACACATAGTAAAAATAACAAAAATAGTGTGAAAACCCAATAAATTAAACCCAAGAAATGGCTAAGGACAAGGAGTGATCGTGACCATTGATCGATCTGATCGAATGACATGGATTGATCCAAAATAAAATCCAATATAAAGAAACACACACAAATAAAGGTCGGGATCGGAAATCCGAAACCGGAGTCTCTAAAGGTGAAACTTGATTTCTGATTCCCAACATCAGAATCGAAAAAATGACAAGAAAATAGCAAGTGTTCAAGAAAACCCCTATTTCCTATTTCTGATATAAAAGACATCATCATGTTAATATTGAAGTTTTGAAATAATCAAATTACATATTTTTATTATTGTAATTTCAACTATTGGATTGGGAAAAATCCTCCTTGAAATCCTCCTTTCAACTATCTTAATATACACAACTTGCTTTTAGCTTTTTTGTGAACACTTACAAGCCATTAAAATTATTAAATGATAAAACTTTATAAATAAAAAACAAAAGGTCAAAGCAACCGACCTTTCGAAAAACATATAAATATTTTATATAATATATAAATGTCCAAAACATAGTGATTCCCCATGCGTTGCGCTTGGATTTTTGCTAAGAGCACTTCACCAACTTTTATTTCTGTTGAAGAGAAGGGTTTGATCTATGGTAAGCCTTTTTGTGGCCATATAAGATATAAGAATCATGTCGTCTCTTCTGTATATACACGAGTTTCCTTTAACAATCATCATCTACAGGCCTGTCAGCAATCGTGGAATTTATGAATGAATTTGTCAAAATATTTTATGATGTTTACTTACGAAGTGCAGACACTCTTATTCAATGTGGATGCCGCCAAGAAATTTTCTCCGTAAAAAAATTGCAACTCCCCTTTGATTCTTTGCTTTATTCTATCGTCGATCTCTTCAACGTCAATTGTAAGCAGATGATTCGATGTGTGCACGTTTATGTTATATAATTTTTAAGCTCATAGTGACCAATACCAGGATAAATTTTGCATCTAGATTTTGTCCCCCATCGATTGATGGTTTGTTTTTCCATATTAATGTAAGACAAGTCCATAGTGTTGACTTGCTAAGGTGGTAGCTCCTCAAACCACCCCAAAATTCTGTGAGTGATGTATTTTTTGTTTCAGTAATATAATGCAATTTGCAGACTTAAGAAAAAAATATTTTTCCACCAATTTAAATAAAAATAAAAACCATTATAATAGGAAAATATAAAGAACTAAGCATTTTCAAATATCTAAAAATCATAATTTCTAAGGAAATACATTTGTATTGCTTAAATTTTATGAATTGAGGTGAAACCTTGTTGGTATCTATTGGTCTGCACAAACTTCAGTATGTGTTCTACTTTCTTGAGATTGCATTCTGCTAAATCCAATGGCATATCACTTTGTAAGTAATATTTGTTTATAAATATTTATGTATTGTAAATATTTGTAAGTAATAAAATGTAATAAATATTTTAATCCTTAATAAAATATTTTTAAAATAAATAATTAGTTTTAAACCTAATAACATATTTAGGTATTTAGGTTTTGTAATATTTACGTTTTTTTAATGGGCACTAGTGAAAGAAAATGTGAAGAGCTCATTAGAAACATGGAATTGGAAAATGTCAAGAACCTATTAGCAATATGGAACTAATCTGGAACTTTAAAATAGAATCTTGGCTGCAATAAAGATACTTCTGTCATAATGCCAGTCATAAAATCTAGATGATGGCACCAACAATCTCTCATTACTTACCTTTTAAATTGAAAAAATAATAAATTTTTAAATTGGAATAATAATAAATTAGTTAGTAAATAATATATACTTATGTCTCATCGTAAAAGTTAGATGATGGTAGAAGCAATCTCTCATTGTTTAAGTTTTTAAATTGGAATAATATTAATTTTTAAAATAAATTAAAAGTGGTTACTAAAAAATACTTTAGTAAAGTAGTTAAATCGTTAGATTGCTTATGTTTTTAAATTGGAAAATTATTAAATTTTAAAATAAATTAAAAAAGTAGTTAGTAAAGAATAGAAACAGTCATGGCCGATGCTAACAGGTTAAGCAAAGCGTAGAAAATAATTCTTGCCAAATTTGGATGGAATATGTTTCATGCAAACATTCTCCCTAAGCTTCTAGATATTTATATTGAATTTGGTTTCCCAGAAGTTGAAGGCGATTCAACGGATTTGATTTTAAATTTAAAGGAAAATTTGTCTAAATCAAGAAGTTTCTCAGTCGTATCTATGTTGAATTTTAACATAATTTGCCTTCGCCTTCTATGACACTATTGGTTAGGCCGCACTGATTTCAGAAACTTCAATGAGTGAGGAGATCAACGGCTCCTTTAACTTGATATTTTTAAACTAAATGAATAAAACTATCTATGAAACTCAAGCCTTGAAATGAAGTTGGCTGCAATTATCGGTGAAACTCCTATAACTACAGTACTTCTAGCATGCGTTATTATTATCAACTTATTCTTTATCTTGTTAATTGATGTACGATGTGACGCAACAAAATAAGACTATCAAGAAATGGTTTCTATAATAATTTGAGCGATTCGATTTTATTGTGATGTTATACCTGAGTAACCAACACTCCTCTATAGCTCAGCTTTGGCTTTAGAACAAGCTCATAGAATTGATAACAATAACCTCCTTCCATAGGATCTATGAGGTATCCTATTATGACATTGAATCGTTCATCTCTATTCTAGAGCTCATCCCTGTGTCGAAGAATTTCAATTAAAGCTTTAAACTTTAGCAGGAACCTAAGAGGTATAAAGTATAGTTTGAGAAAATGAAGCATTACAAATTAGTTACCTAAAATCAAGAATGAGCTTAAGGCGAGAACTACAGAATGCTTCTCTGTTCACAACAGACTATTTACTGAAAAAATTAACAAAAAATTCTAGAAGCAACATTTTATTTAAGTCCAAAAACTTCAAAATAAAAGAAATAAAACCATAAATCAATGAGCCCCACAGTTAGACCTTATCGAGGTCACACATCACCACTTTCTTGACGTTCTTGTGCCGTAATACCTCTCGAGTTTTAAATCCTTCTCTTCCTCCCATGATGAAAACGCTTTTGAGGTTAGAATCACACATCATGACTACAAATTAGAATCCCGAGAACCAAGTCTTTACCAACATTTAAAGGGATATAGTTGAGTTAGCAGCGGCCACCGCGAAATAAGTATGTAGTAGCAGCCATCGTGGTATAATGAAGAACTGATGCCGAAGGTGAGTATTCCTGGTATGCGTATATAGATGTGGCAGGGCCAATACAATAAATAAATAGAAATATGACCTTATAGTAATTTATGTTTCAGATTTATTAGTTGCTATTTTTAATATTGGTGTTTCTACTGGTGCTTCCAAGAGATCTGGTACTGGATACACTATTGGATGTGGGTATTAATAAGCCATGGGTGGGTCAGGTGCAGCGGTGGGGAGATCAAAAATCAACTTAGTGAGGGCTAAGCCTTTCTTACTCAATTCATTTCCTTCTATGTGGGCATAACCTCCCCTTTAGCATATCCCGTGAATGAGCCATTGAAGGATGAGTTAGCAAACCCAACCCTAACCCAATTTCTTGGCCTAATAGGTAAAGTAAATGATTTTACTCCTCTCTGATAACGTTGGATAAAAATAGGGATAAAAAAACTTATACGAAGGATCCATCCATTTGTTTTGCAACAAAGCCAAATGGACGGTCCTTTTTCCAAACAGAAGCACTCCAACTTCGTGCTCTAGCCAAGCTTGTTCTGGACGCAAGCTCTTGAACTGAGGATTTCCAATCTTGAGCCAATGTTCAATAACAATTATGATTTGGCTCTAGAAAAGTGCGAATTTGAGAACCCGGTGGAAACATTGGAATAATAATGAGTCATTGTCTTGGGAAATCCATTTTTTGAGCTGAGGAGAGCGTAGACAAAAGTAATGCCGGCTCGTGGTATCCCAAGTGTCCTTTCTTTCAGTTGAACAAAGTGAATATCCAAATATAACACATATATAAAGCGTCGCAATAAATAACTTATTCTTGATTCAACCTACCTTGACCTCAAAATCACACAAACCCACATCACCGCAAACCGCATTCAGTTTACTAGCCAGGAAGCACACCACCAACAAAGAAGGATTTGGCATTTGGGATAGCTCGAAATAGTCATACTACATACTTTTTTTTTTAGAGGAAAAAAAAACTAGTCTTTGTTATTCATAGGAATCAAAAGACATCATTTACATATACCATCTTTCCTAGCAAAGAAAAAAATAAGAGGCCATATCAGCACATAGACATAAAATGAAACGAGCCTGTAAACAACCATCTAGAAGAATGAAATAAAAAGTCTGATCATAGCATACTTTTCTCATCATCCCTGATAAATCAAGTCAGAATATGCTGAGTAAGATCGAAGGTGATCAACAAACAGACATTCCTGAGCAAAACTTGTTGGCTGAAAAGTCTCTTACATGACAAACATAGAAGAACAAATCAAATGCTGAAAAACAATGAGAATCGGCAATACTAAAATAACACAAATTGGCCATGATCTATGACCATTCCATCCAATTATTAAAAGAAATTTCCATATCCCATATCCAATTTCAGAGCCTGTTTGGAGAGGCCTTCAGCCAGCGAGTTATGCTCACGGAATATATGTTTGAAAATCACCAAAGGGACAAGTTGAAGCATATTTCTTATATCATCACACCAATGCATCAGAGAGGGAACATCAATTGCAGAAAGTCTGTTGAGCCAGGAGATAATAACCATAGAGTCACCAAAAATCAAGTGAATGGGTAGACCCATCATCAAACTCACTCTTAGAACAGCCCAAAGTGCCAATAATTCCGCTCTTGTGTTTGTGCTGCAACCACAACCCATAGAGAAACTAAAGAAATGGGCATCATTAAGATAGATCACAAAAGCTGAACCTCCTATATTCTCTGCAGCAACCCCATCAAAAAAACCACAAGGAAAGACCTTCTGAGGTTTTGGACCAATATTCCGGATTTTATGAATTTTTTGTGGAGCAGGATATAAATTTAAAAAGCTCTCGACCCTAGAAATAAGAGCATGAACAGCAGGCTTCCTATTTTCAAAAAGACATTTATTCCAGAGAATCCAAATACACCAGAATGTAAAATGGGGCAAATGTCTAAATGGAGCTGAGCACACAATAGTGCTGAACCAGTGAGCTAGAAAGGATGACACAGAATTGAAGAAGGGCATAGAGAACCCATATCGAGCCACAAAGTGGGAGAGAATACTCACTGAAAAAGGGCAAACCAAAAAGAGATGTTGGATATCCTCGAAATTCCTCTCACACAAAACACAACGACTCAGGCCCTGGAACCCACAAATTTGAAGCTAATCCCATGTTAGAATCTGGCCTCTGTCCAATAGCCAGTTGAAACAAGCTATTTTCAGAGGAATATTTTGAGTCCAAAGAGTATCAAGTACAGGGTCCTGATCCTCTGAACAACTGACAGATGAAATACATTCGTAGCCCTTTGCTGCAGTTAAAGGGCCCACATAATTGTTATGTGACCAGAGAAGAGAGTCACGATGATCAGAAAGATGGATTCTGCCATATTCCATCCCCCTGATATAATTTTCCCAATGAATTTTCCATTCCCCACGAAGATCAAGCTCCTCTGCCGAGAACTAGTAACCCGAAGCAAAGGATGTTTGGTTCCTAGCTTGGGATAAGGTACAAATCCCATAGTCTTCCAAATAATCTCTTAAGTCGCCTGGGAGAATAAAAGAGGTGCCCATACCAACTACAGGATCCACACCCAGACGAATAGTTGAGCCATTACCAACTTGCCAGAGGATCCCTTTACCAATCCAAGGCAAGGTTAAGAGGAAACCTCTCCAAATAACCGAAGCATTCCGCATCATGAAACATTTCTCTCTAAACCAAGAGTGCACAGGAAAATTTTTCATATATTTAACAGAGAGGAGTTGATGCCAGATGCCATTGCTATTAAGAGCAATCCAAAAACTCTTCAATCTCAATGAGAGACTAAAACTAGGAAGATGCTTTATTCCCCAGCCTCCTAAGGAAGTAGGTCATGCAAGTAGATGCCAATCTACGAGGTGGAACTTTTGAAGCTTTGATGAGGAGCCCCATGAAAAAGAAAATATCAGTTTTCTGAGCTTATATAAGATTGAGGAAGGAATCGGAACAAGGGCCATCCAAAAAACCAGAAGACTCGAAAGAACAGATCGGAC
This sequence comes from Pseudotsuga menziesii, assembly GCA_001517045.1. Taxonomy (NCBI): domain Eukaryota; kingdom Viridiplantae; phylum Streptophyta; class Pinopsida; order Pinales; family Pinaceae; genus Pseudotsuga; species Pseudotsuga menziesii. The sequence goes on from LPNX010061308.1 coordinate 266,214, forward strand.
GAGATATAGACGACCACCAATAGACAAGAGCCTGTTAGTCCAATGTGAAATACACTTCTCAAATTTAGAAATAATCCAAAGCCAATCCTTGACCAGGTAACCCGAAGGCTTACGAAAGTATCCTAGATAGTTGAAACCCTGATTAATATGTTCAAATATGTATGGAAGGAGGCCAGTGATTCTACGAAGAAGGGCAGCGTCCAGGTCATTATGGAGAAAGAAGGATTTATCCATATTTATACGCATCCCAGAGGCCTCACAAAAAGTGTCAAGAATAACTTTGAAAGCCATCCACTCCTCAAAAGAACCCAGACCAAATAAAATCACATCATCTACGAATAGTGAATGAGTGAGGAATATTTGAGACGAAATATTGATCCATTTAATTTTACCATTCCTTTTGGCATCTTCAATCAGGAGACTAAGACCTTCGATAACCAGGATGAACAACAGGGGAGACAATGGACAGCCCTGCCTGATTCCACGTGAGGCCGGAAAGAAGGTAGTAGGAGATCCATTTACAAGGACATCAAAATTTGCAGAAGTAATACATCCTAGAATCCAATTCACCCCCACAAGAGGAACCCCGATTTGGATAAGTAAAAGATGGATGAAGGTCCAATTGACTCTGTCAAAAGCCTTTGTCAAGTCCAACTTGAAAATGAGAGCACATCTCTTTTTTGTTTTGACTGAATGAGGACTTTCTGTGTGATGGCTACGGGCTCAAGGATCTAACGGTTCTTCAGAAAGCCGAATTGCTGAGGAGAGATGGAAGTATCTAAGAAAGGTTTGAGTCTCAGGGCCGCAACCTTTGAGATCAGTTTATAGCAAATATTGCAGAGTGAAATGGGGTGAAAGTCAGCAAAGGAGATGGGATGTTCAACTTTTGGAATTAGACATAAAAAGGTGGAGTTAAGGGAAGGATCCACACTACCCATGATCCTCGAAGATTCGACCATATTGATTAGGAGAGGTCCCAGAAGATCAAAAAAAGTCACGTAGAACTCAACAGGCCAGCCATCTAGGCCTGGCGCCTTATCTCTTTTGAATGATTTAAGGGCCATCTCTACTTCCGAAAGAGTGACAGAACTAGTGAAAGCCTCTTTCTCCCCAGAATTGATATAGGAAGGAAAAAGACGAATGACCTTGAGCTGGGCAGCAAGGTTTTTCAAATGATCATCAACAAAGATATTTTTAAAGTAGCGAATCCCTAGATATTTGATACTCTGTTCATCTGTGACCCAGGTACCCGCATCATCTTGCAAACTCCAGATGGCATTATGGTTTTTTCGAGCCGATGCCACCGCATGGAAATATTTAATATTGGCATCCCCATTCAGAGCCCATGTAACCCTGCTTTGTAGTCTTGTAGAGTACAGCTCATGATCCAACAATTTTTGAAGATCAACTTTGAGAGAATTCAATCTGCACTGTTGTCCATCATTTAAAATAGCAGATTGTGAAGTATGCAGAAGAGTGCTTATTTCATCTTCCAAGTAAACAGATTTGTCCTTCAGCTTTTGAGATTCAACTTTTGTCCAAGACTTAACTTTTTCTTTAAGAAAGCAAAGTTTGTATGAGAGATCATTCATAGCATCCATCGAGTCATCCAAATGGATAAGCGACCATTCAGTTTGAATCGTATGGATAAAATCCTTGTTCCCTAGCCATGATTGGTTGAATTTAAAAGGATAAGCAAAAGGGTTCTGTTGATCCAACCATTCAAATAGAACAGGGAAGTGATCAGAAATCCCACATTTATGAGCCCAAACCCGATATCTAGGAAGAGAGCTAACGAGCTGATCCGATAACAAATAATGATCAAGTCTTTTGGAGATGCCTTCTTCCCCTATCCTACCATTCCTCCAAGTAGGTCCTGCACAAGAGGGGGCTACATCCACCAATTGGTGATCAAAGAAGAGCTTGGAGAAAAATGGTCCCAAGGGATCAAGTTGCGCTCTAGTGCCCCAAATCTATGAGGCATTCAAAGTTAAATTCAGATCACCAGCCAGGATAAGGTTTGGCAATGAGAGAAGACCACCAGAAGCCACAGCATTCCAGAAGGAATCTCGATTAAGATAAGGGCCGTAACATAGGATAGATAGAGAGAAAGTTGAACCATGAATCGAGGCTTTAAGCAAGATACCAGCAACAGTGTGAAAATATTTACATTTGAGGAGCTTCGAATTCCATCCAGAGAGTATTCCCCCTGAAAGACCATTTGAACTGAGAGCACAAAACTCTCAGCCCAGAAAAAGCTTAGAAAAGGAAAAAAGGGCTGGGTAAGAACTGGTCATAGTCTCTTGAAGGAGAACAACATCAGGTGAGGGTGAAACAAACAGATGACGGAGGCTTTTTTGTTTGGCTGAACCCCCCAAACCTCAGACATTTAGGGTGAGAATACGCATTAGGTATCAATCTGTTGAGGGGTCGAAGCTCTAAGGACCCTTTGAGGTGAAGAGGAAGGCTTACGAGCTGCATTTTTGAGTCTAGTAGATAAGGGGGTATAAGGGGCGGGGGCGAGATCCAAAGCATCAAGAGGAGTTTTTTTTTCCCTCCTTATAGTAACATTCTCGAAATGGATGGAGTCTAGAGGTAGAACCGAGGGAGAAAGTGGAGTCTTATCAAAAAAAATTGTTAGGGATTTTTGTAAAGAGGGGTCTGCGAAGGATGGAGAGGTGATAGGGCTGAGTGGTGGAGTACCCAAAGTTGAGTGGCCAGAAGTGACGAGAGGAGGGAAGTCCGAATATATGAAAAGGCGGGGGGGGAGACACCTTCCGGATGAGGTGTTTGATAAGGAGTAGAACCAGGAGGAGTGACCGAAGGGCGTATTGCATCAGAGTCCCGAGAAGGGAGGCATGGATGAGCCATAAGAGATGGAGAAGGAAGGATATTTAAGGGAGAAGGAGGATCTAAAGTCGAAGGAGGAGGGGGAAGTGCAGAGATAGAGACACCGAAGCCTCGAGAAGGGATACAGGACAGAGCCTCACAAGGGGAAGAGTGAACCAGAGTCAGAGGAACAGCTGAAGACTTGGGAGAACCTCGACTAACATCCACAGAGGACAACAAAGCTAAATCAAGATCTGATGCATCTTCAAAAAGAGAACATGCATTTTTAAGGAATCCAATTGAAGAAGCCGGAGGGTCCGAGGACAAGCTTACCTGAGTATTCCTTTGATCTGGTATGGGGGATAGTTGAGCCACAGAAGGAAGTCGAGGTCCCGGGGAGGCGAAACCCTGATGAAAAGAAGGACAGGAACGTCGCAAATGGCCTATTTCCTGGCAACAACTACACCTAAAAGGGATGCCCAGATAGTCAAGCCATTGAGAAAACAGGTGTTCCTGACAGAGTATTTCAATTTCAGCCGGTAGTCCTTTCGAAATATCCAGTTCCACTAACATTCTGGCCATCCTCTTGTCATACGAATTCATAAAATCTTCATCAACAGCCACAAAGCAACCTATAGTGTTCCCAATGCCCTCCAAAAGAGAACGATTCCATAGAGGGAAGGGAAGCCCGGGTAGAAGAGCCCACAGATGTCGTTTTTGTACCCTTTCACGCGCAGGGTTGAAATGAACATGCCATCGGTCTAATACGAGAGACCCTTTGCCCACTCTCCAAAGGTGATTTAGAACAGATGTTGCATGGGCATCCTCTAAGAAGACGAAGACTATCCAACCCCAAACCAGTAGACTGATTGCAGGAACATATGACAGGAAGGGCTTCCAATGTTTGGTGGCCCAAGAAAACCAATATTTCTTGTCCATAGAAACATATTCCAGTCTGCCTATAAGCGCCCGGGAGCATAACGCTTCCACCCTATTCAAGTAAATATCACGACTCACCACGTAGCGTAGTTTCCCCTCAAGGATTTTATGGGCCTTTGCCTTTATTCGACGTCGAAAGCGAGCAATACAATGGTCTGTCGGGATGACAAAAGACCCATCATGGGTTTTTGACATAAGGACAGAAAGAAGGAGCCCAGAATGGACTCACCGATCAACAAAGAAGCTGACAAATCCAAAGATTGGAGACAGGAATGAGCCACATGCACCCACAGGAAACCCGAAAGCCAAACCCTAGTTAGGGTATAACTATGGGAAGCTACGGGGTTTAATAAGCATCGAAAACCCTAATCATACCCACAAACTCTGAAAACTACAGCCACATCAAGGAGGAGAAACGGCACGAATGTGGGGGGCAAGGATAGACAAGCCCCTAAAAACCAGGAGGAGGAGAATCTTCTAGAGACAAGAAAAATAAACCATCACAAACGACGCAAAAAGAAGGGTGACGGAATCATCAAACCCATAGCCACAGAGAAGAAATGGACTGAAACTCATGGCCAAGCCAATACCGACATATATATACAATTCCCACTTATTTTAGACTGGTTGCTACTAGTCCTCAACATCAAGGATGGACTCCAGTCATCGGTAGCAGCTCATGGAACAGAGAAGGACAAACAATCGCCAACAAACCCAGGAAAAAGAACAAGATGAAATGAAGACTGATGACCCGACAGACGACGAACCAGACATAAGAAACAGAAGACAGGGGAACCCAAAATAACAGGTTCAAAGAAAACGGACTGATACCGAAGGAACAACTATATTTTATGGATGGATAAGCAAAGGTTTGGAATACATGGATGGATAAGTCAACAAAGGTCTAATCATGCTGGTTAAAACTAGGAATAAAAACACCTCTATGAATGATCTGTCTATTTGTTCTTCCATTTCAATAAGAATCAGGGAAGGAAGCAACTAAGAGGGGGATATTACCATATGCAAATAACTTAAGTACTTACTTCGGGTGGTATAAGAGCGCAGAATGCACTAGTAATTTGTGATAGATAAACTCATCCACTTCTGTGCTTTGCAACTTTCTGTTTACAACAAGCACTTGTCCGCAAGAGAAAGAAAGTCTTATTGACATTCAGAGAAAAGGTAATTTATATATTTCTAGATAGTGTACCGTGTATATTTACCTTGTTGAATGGTTATGTATCGAGCAACACTATATTCTGGTAATTGCTCACTTCAGTATGAGGAATGCTGCAAAGACAGTAATATTCAATATTTAGTGAAAAAAGCACTTGTTTATATATATATATATATATATATATATATATATATATATATATATCCACATTCAAGCTCAAAAATCTATGTGTTTAAAAAATCAATAGTAAGTTATTACAATTCATTTCCATGGGTTTACAAAATTTACGTATTCAACGCTAAACACCAGCGAAGTTTGTGTTCAATTTCTTCTTCATACCAAAAGCACCACCGTCCTCTGGGACGACTTAGAAAGTGTGGTTCTGAATACCTAACACTCCATTGGAAACCGCCATCGTGGGAACTCGTTGTCGTTCCCATTAACATTATGAACTATATGCCCATTAATAGTTTGTTCCTATAAACATATGCATCACTATACGAATGTCCATTTCAATTGATGGAAAATCCATTTGTTGCTGCTTCCCCCATTTTATTGTATATGTTGTAAAGTTGGGAGAAGTCAAAACGAAGCAAGCAAATGCTAGAGATGTTAGAAACACAGAGTAAGAGAGAAGGGCGAGTTTGAAGAATCGAAAGACAGAGGGGTCTTATAATGGTGGGGAGGGGCTTGCAGAATACCTCGTTGATCGTGTGAAGCAACGGGTTTAACATTTGAATGGAAATAAGAACATGAAACCCACTCCAGGTGTATTTATACATTTCTAAATGAATAGGGTTCTCATCTCATGAAACATGGAGGGAAAAATAACTTCCAATTCTAAAAATCGGTGGGCTATGAAGATTTCAACCCAGATTTGACAGGAAACCGGGGGTGAATACAACCATTTCCTCAATTTAAACAAAATATGGATGGATAAATAATTGTTGGAAGCATTAATTACTGAAAATTAGGGGCGAAGGAGGATTGAATATGAATTTTACAAGAAATCAAGAGGCGAACCCAGGATTTAGGTAAATTTGAGAGGGCTAAATCATTAGTTTTTTACTTCCTGATTAAAAGGTGGGGTCGATTTGTTTTTGGATTATTATTTATATTGTAACTATTGGACCAACCGAGGATTTGAGGTAAATTTGAGAGGGCTAAATCATTATTTTTTTACTTCCTCATTAATAGAAGGGAGGACGATTTGTTTTTGGACTATTATTTGTATAGTAAATATTAGACGAATACATTAAATTTAAAGAAAAAACTTTCCATATTAAAGTTCGCGCATTAAATATTTCTAACTCCTTTAATTTCACCCATGGAATAAATTTCACCCCTAAAATCATCCCTGACGCACATAGTCTGGAGACATCGAGCTCCAAATCACCTTACATTACATCCATGCACACAACTTGTGGATCGAAATTACATACACTTCACGATTCTTATTCTCCATTCGCACTACAACATACAAATTTACAGATTCTCTCAAAACTTACTCTCAACCAACTCTTACCCAAAATCTGACCAACCAAAACAACTTACGACTATGAATCCCCAAGGTTAACCTACTCAAGAATCCCCTTTACATTTTTATAGGATCTAATGGTCAAGTTTACATCCATCTCCCACTACCCAAAAGTGGAAAAAATTTCTAACTAGCTCACTCCTTATATTTAATGTTTCCCCAAAAACTAGCCAAAATTCTGAATTTGACCTATTCTCTCTTCGCTTCAACGCAGCCTTGTTCACACTGTGACCAGAATCCTAAAAAATTTCGGACCATAATTTACACACTTACCTAGGGCCAACAACACCATTACTTCATATATCATAGAACACTAGTGTGTGTTTTCTATTTAAGAGCACTGCTAATAAAACCTTTGATAAATCCTTCACCCACCAATCTCCACTAGAAACCTCTAGTATAAACAAACAAATGAGACATTTTTGGGACAGGTTCCACAAAATCCTCCTCTAGAAGGTGTTTTTTTTTGTATTAGTAAGTTACTAGTAGAAGCCAAACAATATATTGCGCTCTTTTCGCACACATTGAAGAGCATTATGAGGGATTGTTGAGCAATGAATGGGTGAGTCTTTCTTTTCTTGTGTGGGGTAGTGGAAGAGAGCGCCATGTATAGTTTGAGCACTAAAAGAGGGCTTGGAGAGCTTTGTAGTGAGAAAATTGGCTTGTCATCATAATATTGGGTTAGGTTGAGTGATTTTAGAGCCAGATAAGAGACTTCTTCACCCTAGTGGTTTCAAAGTCTAACTTTGGGGTGGATCCATAGGTGCTTCTTATGGATTGGTGAAAAATTACTCCTAAAAAACTAGTTTGGTGGATATGGCTTTATTTGCAAAGAATCATTCATGGACGCCTTCTTCTAGAATGCTTCATTGTTATTCTATTACATAAAATTTAATGAGGAAATGAATGAAATTAGAATATGTATTGTTATTTTCGTTGTTATTTTATATTTGGTATATGAATTCAATAATGTATTATTGTTAAAGGTTAAGTTTGGGGCTCACAAGATTGTTTATGAGGCAAAGCAAATTTGTGGTAGTGTTGGATGGCCAAGGAAGAAATATGGAGAATACTATATAATGATAAAATAACAATTTAGAGTTACTATGTAGTGCCCCATCACCCCAACAATGAGAAAGAGGGGCCTTAGGTGTGCCACACCTTCTCAGAATAACCATATGATCTCTAAACAATATAGTTTTGATCAAGAGAGGTGTTACAATAAACACAGATGATTAGAGAGGTGTTCCAATAAACACAAATGATTAACCTGTGATCATTAAATCAATAAAAAAACATTATTGGAATGAATTCCATGAAAAAGAACATTAATTGAAAATCTGTTGAGCTAAAGATATACCAAGAGCTACAAGCACTTCCTATTGTCATCTTATGGTCTTTGTAGGTGACAAAGCTTTATGATCACTAATAATCATGGTTATTATCTGATGTGACAATGCTTGGATCACAAGGCATTCATTACGCTCAAATCTTTGGTTCTTTCAAGTTCCTAGTTAGTACAAAGTCATTTAACAAAGTTTGAGTGGAAAATGCATCCAACCGAGGTGATGCAGCTAATGTGTCAACCATTAAAAAAAAACCACCTTGAGTACCAAAACACTGCAAATATTCAAACAAATTTCTTGTTTCTGCCCATCCAATGTATTCACCATCGATTTCCTTCAATGTTAAATGCCCTTATTGCGCCGAGAGGTGCATTCTACAGCCCGGTATGAGGTAGAAGTGTAATTCCGTGCTCAACATGGAGATGACACGTGTCACATAAAAAAGTCGGCTTATATATCTATATATATACAAGTCGGCTTAATAATTAATAATCTTAGGTGTATATATATATATATATATATATATATTTGTAAGTAAATCAAAACACCTATACACACTTCAAAACAATAAGTACAAGCTGGACCTTCGGAATAAGGCTGAGAGCAATTACAGATTTGTCTCAGGTATGCGAATGCTTATAATTTAACTTTCTATATCAAGTATGCATATCAGAAACGATTGAATTATAGAAACTGATATGAGTAGATTATTATAGTATTTGATGTATTCTCCCCCATAGTCCATTTCTGTGATTGATGGCGAGCACCAGAATCCATCTACAATTTCTGGATTTTGTTTTTGTTTTGGCATCTACGAGCACCAGAATCCATTGCACTCCAAAAAAGGGTTTGCACCTTAAAATATTTGATCCCTCTCGGCGCATGATAGAGCCGGATAAAGCTGGATCTAAGCTGGTTTAATTTCTGCCCATCCAATGTATTCACCATTGATTTCCTTCAATGTTAAATGCCCTTATTTTGGAGAAATGTTATGTTAATTAATTTAGAGATATGTTAATCATTTTATTTTTAATAACTTTCTTAAATGAAAGAGAAAAATATGGAACATCTTAATCAAATATGTCTTTGTAGAACACGTGAATGTCGTTGGTGGAAATTTGTTACTATTCAACGTGAAATTTTATTTTTCAAAACCATGGACCCACTAAATTAAACGGAACGAGGAAAAACGATACGATAGATGTGAATCAACTAAATTTAAAGGAAGGGAGAAAAACTACGAAAACATGTTAAACGTCCGAATAAATATGCTTCCTAAACACAAGTCAATGTCTTTTACATAAACGTGTTCCCATTGTACCCAATAAATTAAAGGAAATGGAGAAAACGACATTAGAGATGTGATATATCTTTCGTCACAACATTTAATAATTTTGTTGGTTCACGTGCATTGGCTAATTTTACTCTCAACATCCCAGGTTTTATGACTAGTATTATAAAATTATTTTAACTATAATGAAGGGTATTATTTGAGGTTCAATGTTATTAGAAGGTATTGATTTTAATATAAAGATATATTTAATTGAGTGATATTCTTATTCTATAATCTAAGGAAATAGATCCTTGTTTCATTGAAATAAAAGTTTATCTCCTTATAAACTATTAATAAGTTAGTATTATTTAAATTTAATGAAATAGATTCTTATTTATTAATAAGTTATTTAAATTAATTTTTTTTAAATAATAAGTTTAAGTGATTTTTTTAAATAACTAATAACCATCAATAATGACTAGTCCAAAAGGGTTGGATCTATTGGTAAAGAGTGAAAAGAGTGAAGAGTTTTATATCAGTAGGTAATGTTCAATTTTAATGAGAACATAACTTCGAGTCATGAAGGCACCTTGAGATAATGGTATCTTGAAATAAGAGTTTCCTCATACAAAAAGTCCCCAAATCAAAGCCCCTCGTTAACCCAAAAAGTCAAAAAACATTACAGCAAACAAACAAAAATCAATAATAACTATTCCAAACAAAAGCCACAATCTAATAAATTTATTGAACCTTGTTTTCTGCAGGGGTACCCTTCAGTCCCGTCAATGCATCCCTTTGCAAAATAAAAATGGATATATATTATATCCATTTCTATTAGGTAAATTGACCCATTTTCGGTTTAAAAAATACGATTTAGATTTGTGTTTATTGGCATTATTTAGACGTTATTGAAATGGATGTTTTTAAATAACCTAAAAGCTTGTGCGTTTAAAAATATGATTAATAATTTATTTTATTAATTAATTATTTGCAAATTTTATATTTATTAGTCCCCATAAGGTTCTTGTTTCAGTTTGTATTTTTAATAATATTTTAACAAAAATATTATTGTTTCATATTTTTTATCATCTATAATCTTTTAACTTTTTTATAAAATTTGAATTCAAATATTTATTTCTTATATAATAAATTTCTTATTGATGGCTACCAAATTAGATAGAGGTCGTGTAGTACCAAACAACCTACAATATGGATATCATGATTTTTATATGGATATTATGATTTTTATGGAGATTGTAAATCATTTATCATTTTAATTTATAGTAGGGATATTATGACTTTTGTGAAGATGGTAAATCATTTATCATTCTAATATTTATTAATAATAGAGTGAATTGTTGGAAGAGTAATGCCTTAATCTATTGATTCTTAAATTGACTTTATTTTAGAGAGCAATGTTTCTAGGTTGTTTCTTCTATTTTATTAATTTACTCACCGTTTACATACCTTCCAACCGTTTGAGTTCCTTCAATGTACGTTTTCTTTGAAAAAAAATGTGACTTGATTCTCATTCCCAAACAAGAAAGCAAGTGTTATTGATCAAGCAAGGGCAAACTCCACTAAAGGGATTTCTACAACCAACTAGATCTTAGACTTCTTTTGTTCGAAATCGTTATGACATCTATACGTAATATGAGATAGAAGTGATATTTTACAATTTGTCATGATTTTTACGCCGTTAGCAGTTTTTCTCGTGGAGGCGTTTTGAAAATATTTTAGCTATTGTCGTCCCTCAAACTAATCATGTTTCGCCACGTGTTGTTGTCATCCCTATGAACTATCAAGTGGTTTTACATGTTTACCCTTTGGTCAGTACCCTACTTTTTACCTTCACCCTTAAATTCACATGTATGAAATCTATAAACCATGTTTCGTTCATCAAAGGCTCCCTCATAGACTCGCGCGTTTTTCCAAGCTGGTTCAAAAAATTCCTCGTCAACATCGTGGTTGCTCGATCTCTTCCACTAGTTTTCACTACCAAAATGCCCCTTCAAACCATGCGACTGCTCTCCCTCATGACCCAAATGAAACCTCGACACATCCTCTCTCTCTCCCTCAGACTCGTAAGTATCCCTCTTGGAACCACATCCAACCGATAATATGCTCAATCTATGAACCCTCTCAGCTGAATGCAATATCTATAGAGAGAACTTTGTAGAATCATTCCCATCTCTATTATAACAAGACTCACGATTCTACCTTGGAGCCTCTCTTCTATCAAACCCCTTTCTCGAACCCTCACGGTCCCTCCTAGGAAGACGTCTATCGTAATTGTCCCTAGATTTCTTGATCCCCCCATCTTTCTTGTGTTCAATTCTCTACCTCAACATATGTCTTTCTTCTATGTATTTTTCGTAGCTAAAACTCCATCTGTCATCGTTGTAGCTTTTTTTATAACTGCTAGGTCGACTACTCTCACCTTCCAAACCCTTAGCGATCACATCTTCACTCCCTCGGGCTCCCTTCGCCCCCAATATTTTCTATTACCATCGTCATCCATCAAGGTCTCACCATACGAGCTCGGTCGCTTCATTATGGACGATTCAGAGTCACAAAAGACCCTATATTCAAAAGACCTAAAAAAGTAGATAAAAAACACCAACAACCCTATCGACTAGGGATCGAAACCAACCAGATCATTTTCAAGGCTGTACCTTACCTTATATTCCCGCAATTTCTCCATCGATTCAACCCGAGTAAACCATTGGTGTCACGGAGAGGGGCATGTCATTTTTTTTTGTAAGTTCATAGTCTAATCTATTGATTCAAAGTAATAGTACATGCAAAAATACAGAGCATGATGGTAGTTCTTTGAGCTAACTGTAGAATAATATAGTTTGAATACTGCACCTCTCGAGAAATCAGGCTTTTACAATCAAATTGATCCTCCCTATAGAAGGGAAAACATATCATACTGATAGGAAAATAAGCATTTTTTAAACAAAAATTGAGTGTTGCTACTGCAAATAACTATAAGGACTAGACCCAAATTGACCATATGAAAAACAAACAAAACCCTAGGAAACTAGACTTAGTGCTTGGAAGGTTTCTCCTCCTTAATGGGAACACCAAAGATGAAGCCAATCTGCATTTTTTGTCGAATTTCAGCTAGGTGGGGTGGAGGGTTGGCAAAAGTATCACCGTCATCTTTTCTAGGGCTCTTGGAGTTGTTTCTTGTGTCCTCCTCACTACTTGAATCACTAGTGCTGGAGGGATTCCTCTTGAGCGGGAGTAGTTTTGTTTTCTTGTATTTCCAAGATACGGTGATGGTTTCTTTTCCCTGATGAGTTCTCGTGATGGTCCTCGATGGGGGGAGGAAAAAACTGCTCAGTATCCATGGGAGCCGTTGGAGGAATCGAGGAAGGAGTTGAAGGATCGTTTTGAGTACCAGTAACATGAAAGATAAGCCTAGCCAGGAGGTTCTTCACCACCTAAAAATTGTGCCTACGTAAAACCGTCTTGGGAGCCCAGGAGGTCATCCTCCAAGTTGTCCATAAGCTAATGCATGTGGTTCAAGATTTCAACGTCGTAACCTTCAGTGTTTACCAGTGCAGAGAGAGTCCTAGCCCGCTCATTGTCGTTTCCACGTCCACCAAACCCACACCGTGGTGGAGCTCGCAGTCTGCGGGAAATTTCAAGGTGAACCAAAAGCAAATTTTGGAAGATGGCTGAGAGAGCAAGGACAAGAGGATGGAAACTAGCGCAACCAAAAGTCACCAGGAGCTCAACAGAGATGGAGGGATTCATTGAATTGCATAGGGAGGAAGAAATGAGGTGAAGAGTGTTGAACAATCTGGCCATTTTAATATTGCACGAACAGTAAGGTGGAATTAAACTCGCTCGGCTCATCGTTAATATGCAGAGGAGAGAACAGTGCAGAGTGATAGGGAAATGTCACCTCACATCCAAATCCTTGAATTCCTGCATGAATTGAGAGATGATTCATCTCGCGTCATTATGAGCATCATGTTGATCGGTCTAGGGAATGGTGTTGAGGTAGAACAGTATGTTCCAACTGCTGCTCTTGCTCGTCCTCAGAGACACGTAGGAACCCACATATGGGTGAGAGGGGCATGGAGTTCACGAGAAGATCCAGCTAAATTAAAAATGACATAAAAAGCACTCCACTTGCATCTCTGTCTAGAATTCCTGCAACTTCGTCTCCATCCATTTTGTCAATATCCACCATCCCTATTTCCAACCCAATGCCCACCCCCCATTCATGTCACACAGTGGCCAAATGAAAGGAACCTCAAATGCTGTGAAACTCGATTAAATGAGAGGAAATTAAATTACTTGTAATCTGCACCGAACGCAGTTAGATAAAGTGGAAGTGCAAATTGTCAACATTGTTGCTCACTATCAAATGTCAAAACTTAATTGTCCCACATGTAATATGTATCCACATGCTAAAAAAATTCTAATTTCAATCGTTGACCTCCTTTTTTCTTACAACACTTTTAGATCGCATTTATTTCCATATGCCAACATTCATTATTATTTGTATTGTGTTTCTTGCTTTTAATATACATGCCTCAATTTTTCTTCCAAGCACACATTTATACCATTTGTCAACCCCATCAATGTCTCATCCAGGTTCAAGACAGAATCCTTCTCTTCAACAACCTATGTCGTCTGATAATTCAAGTGAACAAAGAAATGCACATAGACTCGATTCTTTATATCGACACAAAGGACCATAAAAATGCACAAATAAATCTGCTTTATCAATCCAGACGTGCAAACATCAATGATTCAATCAACCCTACCCCTAACCCATTACTTTTTCAATGTTCTCCACCTTCACTCACATCCTCCCTCCACTTGCAAACCTCAATGCTCCACCAATGCACACATCCACTACACCCCCCCTCCAACCACCCCATGCAATACCCCCTTACCAGATTGGTCCCTTTTTCTTTCTTAACTGACTTGCTCACCTCCACCCAATGCATGTTTGCTTGATATGCAAGGAATCATATCCAAGCATTAAAAAAAAAGTTTTCAAATGACATCTATACATTCTCTCGATGTACGAAAGAGCGACATGGCCATCACTTCTTCATAGATAACAACATGGATCTTGGAAACCAACCATGTGTACTTGCTTGCCTAACTCAAATAGAGTAAAAGTTAATTTCTCATGTCAACCCAATACTACAAGTTACACATGCATGTGGTGGGTAATACAAATACTTTGACCATACTATTAGTTTTCTCGAAGACATCTCCACAATAGACAACTCGCTTCCATGTCTTTTTCCAGACTTGGACATCCTTATTGTTCACAAATTCAATGCTGCAAACAAGCCTTATGAATTCATTGTTAGTCATTCTGAAATGTCATAGCTACATTGGAATTCAAAATTTTAAATGACCCATATTACAAGGATGTCCACCTTAACCTCGATGCATTACATGCTTTGCCACTTCAACCCACATATGTGTCCTCCCTTATTTGTCATGCCACAACCCCTGGTCCAGACCTCCAAATTCCCTCACCCACTAATGATTCTGCGACAACTTTATTTCCAACTCCAACAAACACCCAAACATCGTCTTTCAATTTTTCAGTCCTAGATTCTCACATCGAGATTAAAGAAATTAGGCACTTTTCCTCAACAAGGCTTGGAACCCCGACATAATTGACTGATTGGCCCCCATTAGCATTTCCCCAATAAATGAATACAATATAGAAGGCCTCCTCTCAATGGAATTCCCAACCTTATTTCCCACAGGGGTTTCCATGCTAAAGCAACCACATCTTTACGAAACCAACATGCAAGAATATGCTTTGCACCTTATGTGATATCATTATAATAGGTTTGGCCAACATCCTCGATTCTGCTACTACTTGTACAACCTTATGATGCTCCATCATAGCCAATTCACCACAACTGTATTTGTTAAATGTAACCTAAAAGACATCCTCCCTGCAATTGTCTCGTCCTTGCGCATACAACTCCACCAAATGCCAAATTATCATGTTGTTGAGCATGCCATGCATTTTGGATCTACTCTTCGTGGCACTCGCTCATTTTGGAACAAAACACGAGGTGAGCTATATGATATGATCACCTAACTTGGTATCCCAAGCTTCTTTTTTATCCTCAGTGCAACTAACACCAAATGACATGACCTTCACATGCTCATACCTTTGCATCCTCCCACTTCATTTCCTATGCAATTCCAATGGAGACTTCATAACACTATAACCAAACCACATACTACGTCTCTATATATGCATTATAGATTCACCATCTTCCTTGAAGAGGTCCTCCAAAACACATTCCATATAAAAGATTACTGGTGCAGGTTTGCTACTCTCACTTATTGCATTTTTTTTCCTTTTATTGTTTAACAATTCCACTTTTTCCTAAATTTTAATTTTCCTACCCTTCTTTCTATAGGTATGAATCGAAAAACAGAATTTATGCTCATATACACGACTTCCTTTGGTTGGAGGACACACCCAATATGGAAACCCTTGACTGGGATGATTCATGGATGATTATCTCGTCGTGGAAGATGCAAAAAATTACTTTGATAGCTTCTTAACTGCATGGAACCCCTGTCTCATGTACCTTCATGCCCCCACATTCCATTAAGCAGTTCACCAAGACCCTTGCACACTCGCATCATCCTCCATACTTGAAGGAAACCAAAGTGAAACTATGAAACTCTTGTTAATTTTGTGCAGTGACACACAAAATGCAATGAAACCTCTTGTCTTCACAAAAAAGGCACAACCCTTGTTTATCGCTAGGGTTTCCCCTTTGAACTGCATGAAATATGTTCTATGTTCATTGCTGATGCTAGGAAAAAAACATACATCCTCGCTAGGAATGTTGAACTTTTAAACATACACAACTCTTTCATGCTCTCAGTATGGAGAGCTAATGTTGACTTCCAACCTGTGCTCTCCCGTCATGTTGTCCTCACATAATTTTCAAAGTATGCTTCAAAAGCTAAGAAAAAATCCAAAAGCTACATTGACTGGCATGTTGAACGACATCCTACATCCCCTCTACATATTGTTGTTGAAACTCCTCCCCCTCATGAAGTTCATGGCCCCTTCTTTATGGACATGTCTGAATGGAAACTCCTCTCTCAACTCCACCCTAGAAATAACCTACAACATGATGGTCTTGACATGCTTGGTCATGGCGACATTGACACCAAACATAATTGGGGCCACACACATATACCTTAACACTTTCAAGACTCATCCATCTCATTCATTGACTTGAACCTCTCATCGAACCAAACACATCTACAACCTTTTTAAATTTTTCATACTTTATATGCCTTTGTGTTTTCAATATGAAATATGTAATTTGCTTATGATATGGTATATTAAATTAAATGCTATGGTGCCTTGGATTTCACTTGTGTGAAGGAGTTTATTTAATGATTTACATGCATTCTTCATGAGGGAGAAATTGACAAACAATTACAATTTATAATTGAAGGACTTTTTGCAATTTGGAAAGCTAACTCCCATGTATAATATGATGTGAATTCCTTTTTTTGTTGCAGTTGTTGGTTTGTATGATTTTTATGGTATGTGCATGAATATTTACTACTGTTTTTTGAAATTTTCAAGGGTATCAAACTATTCGTCCGGAACTAGGTCTTGTCGAAGCAAGAAGATCAATTTACCCATTAATTTTCCCTATAAGATGAGCTTGATCAAGAAGTTAGCCTTGGTATATTTCCTTCGAATTTCTTCATTAACAGGCTGTCAAATTTTAACTTTTTCATAGTTTATATGCCTTTTTGTTTTCAATATGCAATATTAAAATCTCAGCCTTGCATCTTTGGGATATGGAACATATATTTTCAAGCTAATTCCAAATTTTTTTGAGCACCAGAAATCTTTTGAAAACATTAAGAGAGACATTCTTAGAGATGAATCTTCAGACGCACCAGAAGGTAACAATGATTCAGTTAAGGAGTCAGATGATGATGAATATGAAGCAGAGGAACAAGAGGAACAATTACACATACGATATGAAACTTACCCAAACTTTCTAAATTTAAGATATTCAATTTACTTGACAATAATATTAACTGTTTCCTTTTAGGAAGATGGTCATAAGTTGCTAAAAATCAAACTTGAACCTAGTCAATTTGTAATGATCATTTGTTTGTGCATGTCAAAGTGGATATTTCCCTTTCATTCAACTTTTTTTCTACAACAATGAGGTTACCCTTTTATAATGCCTTACTTAAATGGTGACAATTGAGATTCTAAGTTGAAAAAGTTGCAATATTGCAAATGGAGTTGTTCATTATGTTGTTAGAACCTTGCAGTCAAGAGACAACATACCTCCATTACTATGGTCTCTTGCAATAGAAGTTCTGTATGATCTCCTAGCTAAACTATTTCATTCTCTAAAAGTTCATACTGCTACATAAAATATTCTTTTCCATTCATCTAAGTGTCTCAATAGATTACATAGAAATTGTTCAAGAAAACAGTCCCTTCTATAATGTTTTCAACACTATATAAATGCCAACAATAGGTTGGGAACAAGACTTCATAAGATCAAGACCTTTGGAAATATTTGCACTATTAGCTGAAGAGATACACAATCAATAGATTGATTTGATGTGTTCAACTACTTGCTCATCCTTTTATTCCAACACTAACCAAACTCTAGCCTCAAGATGTACACCTTCTTTGGAAAGGTTATCGACAGTAGCGTTAATATCTTTGTAGACATGAGAAAACAAGATGCAATTAAACTAATTTACCTACCAAGATTTAACTACCTTGTTCACATCAGGGGAGGGAATTATGCGGGGATTTGATCCATATATAGATGAATCAATGCTACATGTTAATCCGCCACCAAAACTTGATGTATACAGTTTTGTGCCACTTATCTCATAATGTCATTTAATGGTAGATAATTTTCCCAAAACACTAGTTGCATATGTTGATTCCCTAACAGGAGTGTTATCAATTTCATCAAAACTCGACTTAAAGGTTTGCTGACATCTTCCGTTAAAAATATAATTACTTTGGGTGACGAGTTCCTATTCTTGTAAGGTTCTTTTAAGGATATAATGTAGCTACATATTTTATGATTTTATACCAAGTTACTTGTATACCTAATTTCATATATAAATATACTTCTATACCAATATGTTTTTTCCTTACATTATCTGTCATTTTTGTGATCAGTCAATAATGATTTTAGTTACAATCCCATATTTGACTTCATCAAGTTGTGCAATTCTACAAGCTACATTCTACAACGTGCTCCATTAGATTTTGTAACAACAAGTATTAACTACGCTTATCCCTCAATGCAATTTTATAAACTCAAATAATTTCGGTTGTAGCAATTTTTTTTATTCAGTTTGTGGGTGCATGTTTTGCATTCAATAGCATGCCTATATTGAGCTTGTATCTACATAGATTTGTCTGTGCAATTGGGTTTATGTTAACTAATTTTTTTATTATGAGAGTAATTATTTGTTTTTTTGTAAAATCAAATTATTTAATTCCAATAAGATACTATGTTCAAGCATTTCATATTGCATTTCTTCTCAATTCTGATTGGCTTTCTTTCTCTTCAGGTATCAAAGAAAAACTGCAATTCCTTCACTTTAATATGTTAATCATATTGAATACCATAATTGTTAGATTCACATTTGAGATGTAAGTTTTGTCAAATGTGTTTGATCTGATCATTATGTGTTTCTTCTGCAGTTGCTCCAATCAACTATGCACATCTATATGCAAAATAGATGCAACAATTTCTCAAAGCAGAGAATTCAAAAACAACTTTACACTCTGGAAAAGGGAAAGGGTTAGTTCCATTTCAATATGTTGGCTCGGTATGTTTGCAACACCGTCTTTTTCTGTTGAATCTTACACGAGATTATTATTGTTCATTTTGTACTTTGATTCATATCAAACATGTTTTTCATTCTTTATAGTTGTTAGTGCATCAGTTATAACAACCCATTTACATTTGACTCTTTTCTTGATGAGATTAGTTTCTTCCATGTCATGCCAAACTATGATGTGATGTTCGTTGTAAAGCCCATTTGTCATTGCTCTATTTTTTTAAAGCAACAAGACATGTCTAAAATATGCTATGGCATCCCATGCCAAACTGTAATGTGATGTTAATTGAAAAGCCCTACTTGTTATTTTGAAAAAGTGTTAAGTTCACTAAACTTGTTATGTATTGTGATTTGGACTATTTTTTATCTTTTGAGTAATTGTAGTGTTCCATTTTTTTGTGGTATTAATTGCAGTGTTTCATTTATCAATATACTATTGTTTGAATGAAATAGTTATCCAAGTATTTTTTCCGTAATATTTATATAGAAATCTCATTGTTATAAATAAATTTACATCCCCATATAAATAATAAAAGATATTACCTGCACACTAGGAGCACTACATTCTTTTAATCATTGCCCCATGCAACACGAAAGTTAAAAAGATCATATCATTTATCATCAACATTTATATACACTCCCTCAATTTAATATTACATTTTCAGACTTCTTTTACCCTTTAACAACCACCTTAAAAGCCTATTATTGCACCATCTTAGAGAAATTATATATATATTCAAAGGCGATTGGTTAAATTATATATATATATATATATATATATATATATAATTTAACCAATCGCCTTTGAATATATATCACATCATTTAATCAACCGCCTTTGAATACTTCTTCACAAAGACTATTCACGTGTATGGTTTATTTATTTTTTCTTGAAAAAATATCTATGGATTACTCTGAAATCCATGGAATTATGTATATTGAAACAGTGCCAATCAAAAGTCATGTATTGAAAGTGAGTCTGTTGGAATTTGAAATCCAACTCACCCTTTGACGGCTAAAACCAGTTTACTAAACGTTTTACACGTTCCAAGATTATTTTGTGACGGTTTATTTTGATTTTGACGGGCAAACTGCCCTTCAAATTCGAGCCCAATTTGAACAGTCCGACTCCGAAAGTCGTCGTATTGAAACTGTCAGCGGCAGCGGCAATAGGATTTCACTTAGAAATTTATGATAGACAGCTTCGTGCACGCCATTCCTCCCTCTGTCCACTCCACGCTGCAGTCTTCTCCTCGCAAAACTATAAAAACTCACACACACCATGACTGTTCAATGGATTCAACGCTGGCTCCGGTATTTCTGATGCACGATTCACATTCAGACTTCGTTTCTTCGGATTTATAGACCTGATCTTAATTAATCCATTTATATCACCAGTCCTGCAGAGAGTTTTTGATCTGTAGGTATACGGTCCAGGCTAAACAAGTGATCGTTTTCTGATTCTTGCTGATTGTGCTCTTGCATCTTTTATAGAAATCTTTGGAGCTACATGTGTTAGGAGTGCAGTTCCGTTCATTTGATTGACACAAAGAAACTCCGATAGTAAATCGGAGAATTCGGGCAAAGCAAGTCCCAACTAAGGGAAATTATCATCTTCAAGAAAAAGTATAGAGATGGGATTGCTGGCTTCATGTGCGAGGGCACCTGATCATGGGATTGCTAGAGACTGCATCCGAGTACTGCAATTGAACGGGTTTGCCTATGAATTTATGATACCGGTGAGAGTAAAAGACATACTACTCCGCCATCCCAATCATTTTATTTGTAGCTCCCGCGGTCTCCAGGCCTGTGACCCCCGGCCGCTTCCACCAGAAGAGCAGCTTAGGAAGGGCGATCTTTACTTCCTTCTGCCTTTCTCCGCACTACAAACCCAAGAATTGGTATCTGTGGCTGCGCAATTGATCTCCCTTTCAAAGAAATTAAAAGTTTCGCATGGCGGTTCGGTATATCCTATGGCAAGTGAAAAGGATGACAGTTATCAGATGAGGAATTCTGGGGAGAGTGTGGAAAGACTGCTGGCGGAAACCCGGCAATCCGGGGACAGTGGTGAGCTCAAACCCAAAGTAATGGGGATTTGTGATACTCCTCAGATGCGAATGGCTTACAGGCACTATGTGTTATCTAAAAGCAGGTCATGGAGACCAGGCCTGTGTACAATTGATGAGAGGCGCTTCGTATGTTGAGCATCTGGTGTTGTAGCATATGATGATTAACATTCTTTTTAATGATCAAAATTCCTTTGAACTAGATAATTTGTTTTGCCTGTGTTGTTGTTCTATATGATGATTCGATTTAGTTTTTGTGATAACAACTAAATTCCTTTGAAATATTATGGTTTACTGAACCGTTTTAGTATATGAATATTTGATGAATCAATTTTTTTGGGGTTTTGTTTATAAATCCATGTTTTTCTTACACGCGTTTGTTTTTGTTTATAAATCCATGTTTTTCTTATACAGGTTTATCAGGTTTTAAGGGGAGACCTTTGTTTCTATGTTTTAGCTCTTAGTGTGAAGAGAATAGGTATTTTGGATACGCAATAAACTTGTGTTGGGGTGGGATCTTTGTGTAATGAATCTTCTCAATGAAAAATGGGAAATAGTTTTACAATATGGTAGCAACGAAGGGTTTAAAGAACCCAAAACAAAGCATTAAGGAAACTCTTCACAGGCTCTGGGTCTGGTGAGCTTCTGCTCTCACCCAAAAACAAAGGCAGTCTATTCAGCCAACGGAGTCTGCCTCAAACATTTTTCAGGGAATTGTTTTTTTTGTAAACTGTTTTGACCAAATACAGTACACAAATGCAATCTTCATTTCACTGTGACGATTCCTATCAAACCAAATATCAGATTCAACGTTGTTTCGATGCTCTGTGGTGATTTCTATCATATTAAATACCACAGTCAACACTATTTCCCTTTCTCTGCAGCGATTTCTTCTTAAAGAAATGATACTCTGTTTGCAGACCGGGTGTGTCTTTCTGTTCTCCGCAGATGTGTTATCAGACAGTTCGAATGTCAATAAAAGAAAACCATAACCAAACAACAAAGTAAATGTGCACAGCACTGGTCAGGATTTGGTAACGTTTCCTCTCTCACCCAAAACGCAGGGGATCTGGTTTCATCCGTCAAATGTTTCCGACAGAGTTTCAAAAGTCTGCTCCAGTCAAAACGCAGCGACCAAACGCTCATTCACTTGTTTTTCCCTAACGCGATGTACATTGAATTACACGATACTCTGGTTTTACAGGCTGGAACTCTAGCTATTTGTCCTTTAATTTTCTCACCCTTCAATTTCTATTTCCACACACACAGCTACCATCCATTCAACTTATACCATCTCTGTGATTTATCTCGCTATTTCTCTGTCTCTGGGGCAATAAAACCACAAGATGTCTTCAACTCCTTGCTGCGCAAAAATCTTAATCTTAAAGTTCATTAACAGTACGGGGTTTTGCACAGTATATTAATACCAGATTTAACACAGTCATTCACCATAACTTCTGGCTCGATCAAACCAGAGTCTTGCCTCTACCATATGATAATCATTAAACTGCAAATGTATACTATAATCTTAATCTCAGCATAAGAAACATATCATCATTTACACAGTCTCATTTACTTACAGAACACATAGATGAAATACCAGAGAACACTATTTATTTACTGCTTCATTATTCTGTAGGAAACCCTCGGCTTCCAACTTAGTTTACATTTTTTTTTATCTACACTACAGAGAGCCTCACCCCCTCTCTGTCTCCCTCCTTCCTACACTACAATCTGTCCATTCAAATTCTAATTCAGAAAACTTACTACTAACCACCTCTTCTACAAACAGAGGAACTTATTATTATTAGGAAAACTAACTCTTACATACTAGGAACAAACTGACCAGATGGCTTAGTCTCCTTGGAGGGAGCTTTAGACTGCCATCTATTCCTACTTTGACTCAAAAATTGACAACAAACAAAACTAACAATAATTAACTACTTAAAATACTTTGAAAATCAAAGTCTTCATGTCCTCAAAACTGCTAGTCTTCTTTCAAAGCCACAACATGAAACCAATGCATCACATTGCTAGCCTTGCCCTTGATGCTCCTGCATCAGACTCTCAGACTCCCAGGGTAAGAAAAATTATGACCTCCCGGTCATATACATCCAATGCCTAATCTCTTGGTTTCCAAACCTTGTACTGCAACTCACCACTTCCATCACATTTCAGTTCTAGCCTCAATTTACCAGGCTTCCACACCTTACATTGCAATCTGCTATTGCACTCGTCTAGTACTTCTTCTTCATTCGATGAATTAAAACAATTCATCTCTTCCTTCTCCATATTGCACATTCTCCTGGAATGCCTTGACATCACTATTCACAACTCATCAAGCTTCTCGTCCAACTTCACTTTTTCACTGTTAAATTGCTGATTGCTTACCTCTATCATCCTTTCCTCCTTAATGTCCTTGAAGAAATCTCCCTCTGCAACATGCATCTACTGTCCCTGAGCTTTAAACTCACTTCTACATTTAGGTTCCTTTAGCAAATATATCAGCAACTTGACTCTCATGGGATGTCTTTCACATTCTGTATTATCATTATGCTAATCATAGCATTCTATTTCTACTCTATTTACCATTTCATGTTTAGAAACATACTTTTCAGCTCCATCTTCTGCACTGTTTCTCAAGACAATTTTCTGTTCATCATTATCATACTGCAGCAACATAATTCTATCATCATTGTGAGACTTTAAAGTTTCACTTCTATCCATTCCAACTTGATGTTCAAAACCAATTTTCTGTTTTGAATTTACTTCAGATTTCACTGTTTCCCCACATAGATTTGTATCAGATTTACCCAAATCCTCAGACACAAAGTCTCCCCTGTATTTGCTCAAGAATTCAGATTTCTTGACTGCCTCTTTTCCAGATTTGTCATTGACGACAATCTCCTCATCTCCACTCAATTCCAATTTCACAATCTGAATGTTCATTTTCTGTTTTGCTAGTCTATTCTCCAAAAGAATTAGCTCATGCCACAAGTCTATCATCTCATTTAGAACATCTTCCAAAAGCTCTACACTTTCTTCATCATTTTCTTCCTCTGCATTAATTGTCAACCAGCCTTCTTTGTCTTGGCTGTCTTCAAGGTTAATATCCTTCAGTAAGTGATGATCACCCACAGCAACACTTAGTAGCTGCTCTTCTTTGGCTTCAGCTTTCCATAACTGTCCAATATTCACAGTCTTCCACAACAGTATTCAGCAACTGTTCATCATCACCCACAGCAACACTTAGTAGTTGCTCTTCTTTGGCTTCAGCTTTCCATAACTGTCCAATATTCAGAGAGTCTTCCACAACAGTATTCAGCAACTGTTCTTTTTCCTTTCTGACAGGGTTATAAAAATCTTCTTTCATCTCTTGAAAAACCTGAGTTTTTTTTTTCGCTTCTTCTTTTCTCATCTTCAAGAAAAACTTATTTTCTCATCTTCAATCTTCAAGAAAAAGATATATTGATGGGATTGCTGGCTTCCTGTGCGAGGGCACCTGATTATGAGATTGCTAGAGACTGCATCCGAGTACTGCAATTGAACGGGCTCGCCAATGAATTTGTGATACCGGTGAAAGTAAAAGACGTACTGCTCCGCCATCCCAATCATTTTATTTGCAGCTCTCGCAGTCTTTAGGCTTGCGACGCCCGCCCGCTTCAACCGGAAGAGGAGCTTATGAAGGGGGATCGATTTAGTTTTTGTGATCAAAATTCCTTTGAATTAGGATAGTTTACTGAACCGTTTTAGTATATTTTGGGTTTTGTTTCTAAATCCATGTTTTTCTTACACAGGTTTATCAGGCTTCGAGGGGAGACCTTTGTTGCTATATTTTTAGCTCTTCGTGTGAAGAGAATGGGTATTTTGGGAATGGAATAAACTTGTCTTGGAGTGGGAAACTTCTGACTTGGAAAATGAGAAATAGTTTTTGAAAAGAAATCAACAAGCTCAATGGCCAGAGCTTCACGCTTGTTATGGAAACAGAAGACGAAATATCTTCTTTTAGACAAAAGTCAATCGATTCACACTAGTATGTCTAATGGAGAATGGGAAATATAGAGAGAAAATCAAGAAGCATTATTTCCCATTATTTCTCAATTTTAGTGTTGTTGAATGATTTTGGAGAAACATTGCAAAGAGGTCGTGGGATAAGTTAGGGAATTTGCATTAGCCAATTTTTTGGTAAATACGTTATTTTTTTAAGTAGTTATTTCATGGTGATGACATGGAAGATCATCTAAATGTCTTTAATACTTTAGTAATTCAAGTGACCTTTTTTATATTAAATAGAGGAAAAAGACAAGTGAATTTTACCTTGCTATCTTCGTTCATAGACTCTTGGGATAATCTAGTTGTAGCAATTTGTAGTTCCACTCAACCACATTGAAGTTGTAGGATGTAGTTGCATCATTGTTATCAAAGGAAATGAGGAGAAACTCCATTGAGGTTGTGATCAAGGATGTTTAAGATATTATAGGCCCCATTCCAAAGAGAGGGAAAATAATTCTTCTAAGGGAATATCTAAGTTTAGAGGTGGATCTAAATCTCCATGACAATTTGAAAATAAATACTTGAAATGCGGTAAAGTTGGACATTATAAGAAAATTATCTAGGTTTAAAATTATTAATAAAGGTAAGGGATATGATCATGTCTTTTCCATAGAAACAAAATCCTATGCAAATGAAAGAGGTCAGTTTTACTTGAAATCTACAGGTATACATGCAGATCGTCATGTATGGTTGATCGACTCAAGCACTTTATTTCATATGAATCCTCCTAGGGGGTGGTTTTGTGAATATAAAATATACAATGAATGTGATGTTCTCCTAGGGGATGACACACCAACAACAAATCATAGGACGAGGAAGGGTCAAGTTGCTCCTCAAAGGTGGAAGGATTAGAACTCTTCCTAGGTTTTTGCACATTCCTAATCTGGCCAAGAACCTTATAAATCTAAGTAAGAGGGTTGATGTAGGTGTTTATACTATATTTGAAAATGACACATGGAAGATGGTTTGAGGAGAATGGTGTTGATGCGGGGAGTTTGGATTAGAACTCTATACAAGTTACTGGGAAGTGATTTTAATGATTAGTGTAATAGTTTTGTTGTTCTTGAGGATCTATAAATGAAGAAGACAAGACCCCTATTGTCCATGTAAATAAACCAACGATATGGCATCAAAGTTTGAAACATACTGGAGAGTGAAAGGGCCTTCAAAAATTATATGGTAAAGATATGTTATATTTCTCATTAGATTTTTATTTCTGTGAACATTGCGTAGATGGTAAATAGAATCGAGCGAGATTGCCATTTGGTGCTACAAGAGAAAAATGAATATTGGGTTTAATACACATTAGTGGAGAAGGTAAGGAGTATGCTTAGTGGAACAGGTTTAACACAAAAATTCTAGGCTAAGATAGTAGATGTTGCATGTCACTTGGTAAATATGTCACCTTCATCAATACTATTTGAAAAAACATCAAATGAGGCAAGGACTGGTAAAAGACCCTCTCTCAAACATCTCCAAGTTTTTGCTTGTGATTTTTATGCATAGGCTCCAAAGGTAACTATGAGTAAGATAGATAAGAAATTAGAAAAATGTATATGTATTGGTTATAAAGATGGTACAAAATGTTATAAACTTTGGAACTCAGTAGCTGAGAAGATTGTTTATAGTTGGGATTCTTTATTTAGAGAGGTCAAAGATCCTCCCAAATAGGAATTCCAACCCAAGTAAGAAGAACCAATGATAATAGAGTTATTATATTTATTTTTTCTATTGATGTTGACCTTGAAGTAGAGTTCATGGATGTGAAGTCATCATTTATACATGGTAATTTCAAAGAAGAAATCTACATGAAATAATGAGAATTTTTTTGGTTAAGTGAAAGAAAGAGTTGGTTTGTAAGATAAAGAAGTCCCTATATGGATTAAAACAATCACCAAAAATGTGGCATCAAAAGTTTGATGCTTATAAATTGGGACTTGGTTTCTCAAGAAGTGATCAAGAGCACACGGATTATATGTTGTTGATTGGAAACAACAAAAAAATCATCAAAGATGCCAAGATTCAATTATCATTTAAGTTTTCTATGAAAGATATTGTTGCTAAAAAATCTATTTTGGGCATGGAAATGAAAAGAAATCAAGACGACAATAGAAGACTCTGATTGAGTCAATGAAACTATGTTGAATGGTATTGTAGAGTTTTAATGTGTAGGAATGTAAATGAATAAAGGTCCATATTATTGAGGTGCAAAGCTCTCTATAGATCAGTTTCGTAAGACCCAATAAGATGTATACAACATATCATGATTTTCCTATGCTACTGTTGTTGGATGTCTGATGCATGTTATGGTTAGTACTATACCATACATTTCCAATGTAGTGGGAGTTTGAGTAGATAAATGTCAAAACAAGGAAAGGAAGAATATATAGTAGTGAAGAGGGTCTTCACATATTTGCGTGGAACTTCATATTATGCAATCTTCTATTAAGGAAGGCTTGGACCTCATAAGAATATATCCTAATATACAAGTTTTTTGGATGTAGTATGAGATGAAGATATTGAATAGAGAAGATATACAAGAGGCTATATTTTTAACTTATGTAGTGGAGTGATCACTTGAATGAGTAAGAGGTAGGGTACAGTTGCATTGTCAACTACAAAAGTATAATGCATGGAATCCAATCATGGAAGTAAGCAAGGAATATGATTCTAGAGATTGTGTTTAGGTATTGGTTTTGTCTAGAAAATAGTGAGAGTAGGTTGTGATAACTACAACCCTGCTTATCATTCCCATGAAAAGAATATTGATGTTCATTATCATTTTGTTAGAGACATGGTTGAGAAGAACAAGGTAATTTTGGAGAAGGTTGATACCTTGATGAACATTGCATATTCAATTGACAAAGTCTATTAGTACTAAAACGTTCTATTAGTGTACATAATCAATAGGCATTGCTTCCCTTAGTGGCTAATTTCATGAATTATTCATGTTTGATCCCTTGTTTCAAAGTATACAAGTGGGAGAATGTCAAACATGTGTTGTACTATTTGTTGGAAATGTCTTTTTTGGGTGTGTTCTGAGTTGTTTCTCATCCATTGTAAACTAGTTTTGGTCAAGGAACGGTTGTAATCTAATTTGGGTTAATGTATTAGGGTTTTGGTTGATATTATGTCATATTGTAAAAATATTATACAATAATATAGAGAATGGAGAGACTCTGAGGAATGTGGATTTTCCCAATTTTGGGTTTCTAAGGCAAATCTCTATGTAATTTGTTTGAGGCATTATTAAGTCTTATATTGCTTTGTTTGTTAGTGTTCTTTTTACACAATTTTATCAAAAGCATTCAATTTTTCCATGATCCCTAATAGGTAACATAATTCATATGTTCCCATTGACATGGGAAAATGACCCTTGCCAAATTCATAGGATTGAGTACTAAAATGTCCAAGTTAGACCATTCTTCATTGAAACATAAATACATTTGGTTATTCCCCAACTTTCATAATTTGCATATGATGAGTTTAAAATTAATTGAAACTAATTTATAATGAAAGAATGTGGTAGGAAATGAAGCTAAGTAAATCTCCAGTACAAGCAATAACAAGAGATGGAAATACAACTTTTAGTGGGGAGAATAATCCATAGCTATAACAAAGTGAACTCAAATGGGACCCTCCCACAAATAGGAATGGTTCAATTACTAAGAAAAAAAATCCGCTATTGTAAAACCAATGAGAAAAAATAAAACAATATAACACATAAAATGTTAGGGAGAATAGTTCACTGGCTAAAGGATACAAAAAATAAAAGACTTTAAGTAATTCAGAAGAGTCCACAAATTGCCAAAAGAGTCCTTGATTCATTATATTTTTTAGCAAGAAAAACAATAAATTAGAATAAGAAAAAATGTTGAGAGAATAGTACATAAGTTACAGTAACCATTCCCACAAGAACAAAGAAAATAATGAGTTAGATGATATTATTTGCAACCTTCTTTTATGCATACTAGATATCATTTACGGTAAACTCGTATCTTAGAGAGTACCTCCTTCCATTTTTTTCTATAATTCATTGTACTCTCACTAACAATATGGTACTCATTAACAATACCTCTATATATGATGAATTTTCAACATTAAGGAGTAGGGGTAAGTGAAGAGAATCAACTGATAATTTTTCTATATTTTGAAGGGTTTGGAGTTGAGATGAAGAAATAGGGAAAAATACACTATGATGTATGCTATGGTTTGTACTATATGAGACATTTCCCATGTAGTGGGAGTTTTTAGTAGATATATGTCAAAAATAGGGAAGAAACGTTGGCGACCAGTAAAGAGGGTCTTTGAATATTTGTGTGGCACTTTAGATTATGTTATCTACTACCAAGGAAGGATTCAACCACATTGAAATGTGGATATAAAATATTTTCTGGGATATAGATACTGACAAAATAATATATATAAGAGGTTGTGTTTGTAACTTATGTGGTGGAGTGATAAGCTGAATAAGTAAGAGGCAAGGTGTAGTTGCACTGTGATCGACTACAAAAATAGAATATGTGGAATCTAGTCATGGAAGTAAGAAAGTAAATACATGATTGCATAAATTGTGTTCACGTATTTATTTTTTCCAAAACATAGTAGGAATAGGTTGCGATATCTTAAGTTAATTTTTTCTTGCAAAGGGCCTTTCTTATCATTCGAAGACAAAGCATATTGATGTTTAGTACCATTTTGTCAGAGACATGGATAAGGTTGATACCTTGAATTGTTGCAGATTTATTAACAAAGTATTTTAGTGTTAAAAATTTCTATTGTTGTTGAGAATCAATGGGCATTGTTTCCCTTAGCAATTAATTTCATGAACGCTTCACCTTTGACCCCTTGTTTTAATGAATACAACAAGTGGGAGAATGTTCAACATGTGGTGAATATGTTGGAAATGTATTTTCTGGGTGTGTTTTGAGTTGTTTCTCATCCCTTATAACTATTTCCAATCAAGGAATTAGGGTTGTAATCTAATTCAGGTTAATGGATCAGGGTTTTGGTTTATATTATTTCATATGGAAAAAAAATATTATAGAATGAGATAGAAAGTGGAGAAACTCTTAGGAATGCTACTTTTCCTGTGTTTCTAAGGAAGATATCTATATAATTTGCATTAGACATTGTTAGTTATTTTATTTTTGATTTTTTTTTAGTGTTTATTTTTACACAATATCAAAACCCTTTAAATTCTCCATGATGCCTAACAAGTGGCATCCTTCATAAGTTTCTATTAACAAGGGAAAACGACCCTTGCCAACTTTACAGGATTAATTATTGAAAGTTTTAGGTTTGACCTTTCTTCATTTAAATGGAAACCCTTTTGGTTATTCCGTAAATTCCAAAATTTGGGTATGATGGGTTTAAAATTAAATGCAAATAATATATAATGAGAGAGTGTGGTAGTAAATGAAGCTAAGTAAACATTTAGTACAATTAATAACAAGAGTTGTCAATCCAATTATTGGTAGGGAGAATAATCGATATATATATATACCATGAAGGAACTAGAATTGGACCCTCTCAACTTTCCCACAAAGAGGAATGGTTCAATTGCTAATACAAATCCCCTATCATAAAAAAAATAAGAAACAATGAAACAATATCACAAATACAATGTTAGGGAGAATAGTCTACCAACTAAAGCATTGAAAAAATAAAGGCTTTGAGTAATTGAGAAAAGTCCACAAGTTGTCAATATAATCCTTCCTTCATATTATTTTTTAGTAGAAAAAACCATAGCCGAGAATAAGAACTATTGATGAAAGGATAATATACAGGTTAGCGTGACCATCCCATAAGAACGAAGAAAACAAAGAGTTAGATTATATGACTTGCATTCCCTTATTTTATGCATAAGGATCTCATTGGTTGTAAAAATGTATCTTAGTGAGTAACTCCTTTCTTCATTTTCCAGAATTCATTATACTTGTTAGAATATTAAAAACCCACTCCATACTTAGGATATGACAATTAGTCATCTTTGATTAATTTCCTAGGCGTTGACTAGGTAGTTGGACACCTTTTGCCACTTTTGTCCCACACTTGCCATCAGTATGCACAGGAACACACTTGGATATATTCCAGATAAGATTATGTCTACTTGTAAGACTATCCAGGAATAGTAAGAGCACTTTCCTTCTTTAGATTGTTTGTCCTTCTTTTTCTGCTTTTTAGTGGATAAGGATAAAGTTAGCTGACTTGGAAGCTATCTTATTTTTGGTCAACTCATATAACATATTTTTCTCTCCAAAATACATGATCTGATTTCTTTTCCATCACTCATCACCTACCATAATTTCTTTACCAAATTCATGAGCCTCTTGAGTGATTTGGAAAGTGATTTAGCCACCTTAGGGGTTCTCTGCAAATTTACTAAGATTGCTTTTGTGAGTATTTCGAATGCCTTCTTTGAATTTCAAATATATAATGTAATTATATATTTGGACATCCATTACTTAGCCTGAATTTGGATGATGTACTCTTATCCAATAGATGTTTATTTTGTGCATCAATTCAGTGTCTATTTTGAGTGATCTATGCTAGTTTTTACTTAAAAATTTTGTGAGGATAATGTTTTCTTTGCAAGATCATCCCGTGAATTGATTTTTACATGGTATCAAAGTGCCTTTATTAGCGGTATTTTCCTTTTTATTGT
Source organism: Pseudotsuga menziesii (assembly GCA_001517045.1). NCBI lineage: Eukaryota > Viridiplantae > Streptophyta > Pinopsida > Pinales > Pinaceae > Pseudotsuga > Pseudotsuga menziesii. The sequence goes on from LPNX010061308.1 coordinate 297,986, forward strand.
TCAATATATTTTTCACGTGCAATCCAGCCTCACAAGGGAGAAATCAGTGAAGCCATGGACTAGTCCCAATCAATCATCTTGACTCCTTTCAACTAATTTGATTGGAAGGAGAAGATGGAGATTCTTTTAAGGAGAAAGGGCCTCTACATAGTGACTATGGCTATTGAGAATGATCCTAGTGTAGGAGTAGAGAAGGCCAAGAGGCATAACAAAAGACAATAAACCCTACAAGACTACTTCTCTAAGTTTAATTTTATGGTTCTTCAATTGAAGCAGTGTGGGATTGACAAGAAAGATGAGGAGATGATATTGGCCATTCTTTCAAGATAGGCCCACATTATTTTGTCTTTTCTTCAACCTTCCATGTTGCCAAAATCACAGTTCAAAACTTGAAGATTCCTTCTTTGGTAGAATTCATGGAATCACTCACTCATCAGAAAGACAAGTTGGTTTAATGTGTACCATAAATCCATCTAAATACCGTTATTTGGATGATGGAGATTCAAATAATTCAAAAGGAAAGAAGAAGACTAATCCAAAAAATCCACCAGGTCAGAAGAGAGAAAAGAAAAAGCCACATGAGGAGTCCTCGAGCTCCAAGAAGAATCCACATAAAAATAAGGAGAAAAGCAATTGCATGTATTGTAATAGGGGCTTTCATCCCGAGAATTCCTACATGAATAATACCATTGACACGATGACTCATCTTCTTGAGAAGAACAACATCCCTCTCCTAGATGGCGTAAGGAGGAAGGAAGGCAGTTCAAATTATGAAGATAATGAGAGAGTTCATACTTTGATGACCAGAACATCAAAATATTCATATTTTATCATTGATTCTGGGGAATCTAAACATATGGTTTCCACAAGGGAGTATTTTACCTCTTTTTATTTTTCAAGTGGTCCAACAATTGTGTTGGGATATGACACTGAAGCTACATCCAAAGGGAAGGATAGAATAGATCTTGACCATACTTCTTTCACTAATGTTTTTTCTATCTCGGGTCTTACTTCCAATATCTTGTCAGTCTATTATGTGACTCATATGGGTTTCCTAAAAATGTCATATTTACTCCCAAAGATATGGAAACTTATGAAATTTCTATAGGTAGAGTTGTTTCCATAGGTTTTGTTGATCATAGCTCAAAAGTATACAATTATTTTCACTTAGTGTCTTTCTCATCACCCTATGCATTCCTCACTCATGCTAATGAAGCAAGCAAACTATGGAATGATATATTTGGAAACCTTAACTACAAGTAATTATTTTATTTGCATGAGAAGAACATGGTTATAGGGCTTCCCAATATCAAAATTTTGAAAGGAAACTATCAAGGTTTCTTTGTTGGAAAATACCCTAAGTGCAAGCATGAGAGACCTAGATCTAAATGAACATTTGAACCCCGTGAGCTTATTCATAGTGATATATAATGTCCATTCCGCATTTTTTATTTGAGTAATTCCAAATGTGTCCTTACCTTTATTTATGACTTTTCTTGATTCTGTTGGGTGTTCTTTCTCCAATTCAAGTCAGAAGTCTTTGGCCCTTTTGAAGTTTTTTAAAGCCTCTATAGAGAATCTATCTACTAGGAAGATCAAATCCCTAATAACGGATAATGGTGGGGAGTACATAAAATATGATTTTCAACAACTCTGTGTTGATGTTGGCATTTAGATGCAACATATAATTCCCTACACACCTCAGCAAAGAGATGTTCCTGAGATGAAGAACAGATTTCTCAAGGAGATGGCTACTTGCATGTTGGAGTCCAAGTCTTAGTCTCCAAGAATTTGGGATTAATCCATCAAATTCATATACTATATTCAAAATAGAGTTCCATACAAATATTTAAAAGGAATCACTCATTTTGAAGCTAGAGTGGACACAAGCATGATTTGTCTCATTTCATAATTTTTTGCTCAAAGCCATGGGATATAATACCTATCGAGAAGAGAAGGTATTTGTAGCACCAAATCCAACCATGAATTTTTGTTGCATATCTAGACAAATCCAATGTATACATGTTTCTCAATATGACCAATAAAAAATATTTCATTGAAAGAAGTGTTCAATTTGAAGAAGAACCGTTGCAAGCAGTTGAAATTGGAGAATCCTATGGACCACCACTTGTTGAAGTAAGTGAAGCTTATCATGCAATTTTTTCTTCTAATTTTTCTAATGATGAATAACACATGATTTAATTTTGAATATCACCTACAAGGACTAAGTGGTATGCAATAACATTTCAAGCAATTGGAGAACTTGTGGGTGATGCTCAAGATTCTAAGAGGCCTAGATCTCAGTTTGGGAATGCTCTTTTTGCCAAAGATCCATGACTTCCTGAGAAGTGTTTCTTTTATGGTTGAATATGATACTCAATAATATGAATAAGCCTCACATGACCCAATATGGATGGATTCCATGGATGAATAATTTCATTATCTTCAAAAGAATGGAACTTGGGAACTAGTCTCTCTCCCACTTGGAAAAAGGATAGTAAAGTGTAATTTAATTTTCTAGACAAAGTTTTCCACTAATGGTGCGCAAGTGAAGTACAAATAAATATGGTATCTAAGGTATTATACCAAATATAATGCATTGACAACAATTAGACCTTTGCACCGGTTGCAAAGATGGATTCAATAATGCTACTTCTAGCAATTGCAACATCCACGCGTTGGAAAGTGCATCACATGGATGTAAAATGTGCTTTCATACATGTAGATATTGAGGAGCATATATACATGCATAATCTAGAAGGCTATGTCAGTGACCCCTCTCTTGTGTGTAGGTTGAATAATTCATTGTATGGGATTAAACAAGCTCTTAGACATTGGTATGCCAAGATGGATAGTTTTCTCCTGTCACAAAGCTTTAACAATGCAAATATGATCCAAATGTGTACATGAAGATAATAAATTGTTCTATTTTTATTATTTTGTTATATGTTTATGATATATGATCATAGGAAGATCCATTCATGAGATTAATTCATTCAAGAATGGTTTCCATCATGTTTTTTCCATGACTCACTTGGGAATACTTTCACAATTTATGAGACTTGAGATCTCTCAATCTAACTCAGGAATTAAAGTATATTTTTCAAAATATGCATTAGATATGCTAAAAAAATTCAAAATGGAATAATTTAAGAAACTTAATCCTCCTTTACTTTCAAGAGTAAGAATTTAAGATGCATAATCTACTCCTTCAGTGAACAACACCTTGTATAGATAGTTAGTTTGCAGTTTGTTGTATCTTACACACACTCAAATTGATATTACATATGCGCCGAGTGTAGAATAAAGGTACATGGATCAACCACATGAGCTTCAATGGAGACCATCCAAAAGGATCTTGCACTATGTGCAAGGAGCCAAGTCTCATGGGATTCATTATGTTGGTGGTTCTTCATTGGATTTTCATGGTTTTTTCATACTTTAATTGGGTTGGTGATAGCTTAGAACAAAAATCAAACTCCATATTTGTTTTTGTTCTTGGAGGAGGACCAACTTGTTGGTGAAGTAAAAAGAAAATTCCATTGCACTCTTTTCAGCAGAGGTCGAGTACAAAGGAGCTGTGAATGTAGCTACTCAGTGTGTATGGCTACAAGGTATAGTTTCATAGTTTGGGATTGATTTTAGTACTCACAATATCATATTTTGTGACAATAAAAGTGCTATAAGGATATCAATAGAACCGGTACAATGGAAAAAGAACCAAGCATATAGATATTCATATGCACTACACTTGAGGTCTATTGCATGATCATATCATTTCTTTGCACTTTTTCCCATCTTATAAGCAAGTTGCAGACATATTCACCAAATCATTCTCAGAGAATACTTTCAACCATATCAGATCATTGCTTGGGATAGGTAATTTCATGGTGAAGAAGTATTGAAAAGAAAGTTTTCAATTTTATTCATGTCCATGTTTTGAGGCGAGGTTTTTTCCCATGAGGTTTTCCTTATTTCCTTGTTTCGTGGACAAGAATTATGTAAAAAAGGTGACCAATCCTTGTTCTTGGTCCCTATATTTTTTATTTATTCAGATAAATTAATGATTAAGGGGAGGTTTTAGAATATTAAAAACCCACTCCATACTTAGGATATAATAATTAGTCATCTTTGATTAATTTCCTAGGTGTTGACTAGGTAGTTGACCACCTTTTGCCACTTTTGGAAAACACTTGCCATCATTATCCATAGGAGAAAAATTATAAGGATTATGGATAATAATTTGTCTAATTTGAAGACTCTACATGAATAGTAAAAGTGCTTTCCTGCTTTAGAGTGTTTTGTCCTACTTTTTCTAGTTTTTAGCGGATAAGAATAAATCTAGTTGACTTGGAAATTGTCTTCTTTTTGGAAAACACATCCTCCATGTTTTCCTCTAAAAAATACATGATATAATTTATTTTCCCTCACTCATCATCAAGCATAATTGATTTATTCGTTTCATGATCCTCTTGAGTGATTTATCCACCTTAGGGGGGGGTTTTAGCATATTTGGTAAGCCTTCTTTTGTGAGGATTTCAAATGCCTTCTTTGAATTTCAAATATATGATGTATATTTGGACAACCATTACATATCTTAGGTTTGGTTGATGTAGTCTTATTCAATAGATGTTTATTGTGTGCATCAATTCAGTGTATGTTTTGACTTATCTATGCTAAATTTTGCTTAACAATTTTTGTGAGGATAATGTTTTATTTGAAAGATCATCTTGTGAATTGATTTTCACAAAAACCCACTCCATACTTTAGATATAATAATAGTCATATTTGATTAATTCACTAGGTTTTGACTAAGTAGATGGACACATTTTGCCACTTTTGGCCCAAACTTGCCATCATTACCCACATGAGTGCACTTGGATAGATTTTGGTTAAAATTTTGTCTGATTTTAAGATTATCTAGGAATCGTAAGAGTGCTTTTTCTCTTTAGACTATTTTTTCTTTCTTTTTCTGCTTTTTAATGGATAAGGATAAAGTTAGTTGACTTGGAAACTATCTTCTTTTTTTCCAACTCATAATTCCGTGTTTTTCTCTCCAAAATCCATGATTTGATTGTTTTTCCATAACTCATCACTTACCATAATTTCACTATCCAATTGTGAGCCTCTTGAGTGATTTGGAATTTATTTAGCCACCTTGGGGTTTTTTTTGCATATGTAGTAAACCTTCTTTTATGAGGATTTCGAATGCCTTCATTGGATTTCAAATATCTGATGTATTTATATATTTGGACAACCATTGCATAACCTAATTTTAGCTAATGTGCTCTTATTCAATATATGTGTATTATGTACATCAATTCAGTGTTTGTTTTCAATGATCTATGTTAGCTTTTGCTTAATAATTTTTGTGACTTGCTTTCCAAGATCATCATGTGAATTGATTTTTGCATGGTATTAGAGTTCCTTTAGCAGAAGTATTCTCCTGTTTATTATTTAGTATCGTTTTCAGGATCTAATTCAGACTCGCAGGGCACAACTAATCTCACAAGGGCTCAATCAATGAATCCATGGAGTAGTCTCAATCAATCATCTTGACTCCTTTCAACTAGTTTAAATGAAAGACGCATATGGAGATTTTGTTGACGAAAAAGGCCCTCTACATATTGACTATGGCTATTGAGAATGAGCCTATTGTAGTAGTATACAAGTACAAGTGGTATAACATAAGAGATCAAGTGTATCGTCTCTTGTGTCTCAACACTTTTAGTGGTCTTGTTTTCCATTTGGATGGTATTACAACACATAATGAAGTTTGTGTCAAACTTCAAGCTTTGTTTGGAAATACAGATGAATTGAGGGCCCATCAGCCAGAGAATAAATTAATTTCTCTAAGCACAAGCAATTTTGAGACCCTGTAAGACTACTTCTCTAAGTTTAAGTCTTTGTTTCTTCAATTGAAGCAGTGTGGGATTGACAAGAAAGATGAGTTGTTGATCTTGACCGATTACAGGAAATTTCAACCTCAAATGGGTCTTTCAACCCTAATTCAAATTCCATGTCATCATGTATTAGCCAATGAAATTACTTTAAAATTCAAATACCGTATAGGACTTAATTTTTTTTATTATTATATAATATATAATAGAAAAAATAATTAATGTCATAACTAATATATAATAATATTACTCGGTCCAATAGCTTTAACCTGGTCCAATAATATTAGTAGTCCCAATACCCATCCATGTTTTAAGTAATACATGACCAATATATAATATATAGTCATAGTAATTAATATTATAACTAATATATGATAATATTATATTATAGTCAATATTTTATAATAACCCTCAAAAGTTGGGTCCAATAACTTTTAACTAATAACATAACTAATATATCCATCCATCTTTTAGGTAATTCATGACCAATAAATAATATATAATAGTAATATTAATTAATATTATAACTAAAATATAATAATATTATGTTATAATGAATATTAATAACCGTAAAAAACTGGCTTAATAACTTTTAACTAATATATAATATGTAATTAATATAAATAGTAACTAATATCATAACTAATGTACCCATCCTCTCTTAGGTAACAAATAACCAATATATGTGTGTGTGTATTAAGATGTAAGGCACATTTCTGCTATGAAAAGAAATTTAATCTCAACAGGGAGATAATGGTTGTTTGTCTATGTTTGGAAAAATGTGGTGGAAGATCACTAAAGGAGCATTGGTAATAGAAAAAGGAGATAGGATATGTACGATGTATTTATTTCCTTATAATACTGATTATTATATCTCTATAGCTTTCACACAAATAGGTGCAACATTGCGGCATCATAGGCTTGGCCATATGAGTGAGAAGGGGATGCATATTCTCCATTCAAGGAAATTGCTTCCAGATTTGAAGTAGGTAAGTTTGAAATTTTGTAAGAACTATATTTATAGAAAACAAAAGAGAGTTAGATTTTTCAAGGTTAGGAAACAAAAGAAGAGTGAAAAGTTTGAGCTTATGCATACATATGTATGGGGACTGTATCAAGTACAATCTCTTGGTGGCTCTCATTACTATGTTACTTTATTTATGATCCAACTAGAAAAACTTAGGTTTATTGCATTAGACATAAATTTGATGTGTTTTCTACTTTTAAAAAAGTGGAAATCTTTAGTTGAAAATGAGACATGGAAAAGGATGAAAAATCTCAGATCTGATAATGGAGGTGAATACTGCAGCAAGGAGTTTGATAGTTACTTTTCATACAATGGGATTCACAGAGAGAAGACAGTCCCAAGAACACCAGAAGAAAATGGTGTGTCAAAAAGGATGAATAGGAAGATCATGGAGTGTGCAAGGTGTGTGTGATTGCATGCAGGGTTTCCCTTACAATTTTGGGTTGATGTTGTATATACTGTTGTTTATTTAATAAATAGAGGTCCTTCAAACGCTTTGGATGGTGAAATTCCAGAGGATGCATGGATAGGTAAAAAGGTAAAGTACTCATTTATCAAAACTTTTGGTTGTGAAGCATTTGTCCATATTGATAAAGAAAATAAAACAAATCTTGAGGCTAAATCCAATAAATGCACATTTATTGGATACGAGGTTAATGGTCTTGGTTATCGCTTATGGGATTATGAAAATAAAAAAATCATTAAGAGTAGAGATGTAATATTCAATGAAAATATTGTGTACAAAGATTAGTTGCAGGGAAAGAAAGAGGAAAAGTAAAACACAGAGTACATAATGCTTGATGAAATAAAAGAAAATTAAGTTCCAAAGGCACCGAAAAATCAAGATCATCAACATGTACATCAAACTTTTGCAAGTGTAAGAAGATCTACTAGGTTAAGTAGACCCCTGAACAATTCTATCATTCACTGTATTATTTATTGATGACTGGTTCTGGTGAACCAGAATGTTATGAAGAGGCAATGCATGTAAAAAATAGAGAGAAGTGGGAGAAAGACATGAATGAGGAGATGGACTCATTGGTAAGAAACCAAACTTGGGATTTGGTTGAGTTTCCTGCAGGAAAAAGAACATTGTAGATTATAAATGGATTTATAGGTTGAAGGAAGAAGATGGAGAAAAGAATTTATACAAGGCCAGACTTGTTGTATAGGGGTTTGTACAAAATAAAGGTATATATTTTGATGAAATATTTTCTCTTCTTGTTAAAATGACTTCAATTAGGACTATTTTAAGTCTAATGGCGATAGAATATTTGCATCTTAAACAGTTAGATGTAAAAACATCATTTTTCAATGGGGATTTAGAGGAAGAGATTTATATGAAGCATACACAGGGGTATGAGGTCAAACGGAAGGATAATTTGGGTTGTAGATTGAAGAAGAGATTGTATGGCATGAAGCAAGCTCTAAGGAAGTGGTATTTAAAATTTGATAATTTTATGACAGAACATGGTTATAGTAGATGTCATTTTGACCATTGTGTTTATTTCAAGAGGCTAGGTAATGGAAGATATATTATCTTGTTATTATATGTGGATGGCATGCTTGTTGGAAGGTATAAAATGCAAGATATAAATGTGTTCAAAAGGAAACTATCTAAATCATTTGAGATGAAGAATTTGGGTGCTACAAAGAAAATCCTTTGTATGAAAATAACAAGAGACATGAAAAATCGCAAATTGACATTGTATCAAGGTGTGTACATAGAAAAGGTGTTTGGGAGGTCTAAAATGAAGAATGCAAAATCAGTTATTACACCTTTGGCCAGCCAATTCAAACTAAGTATGGAGATGTGCCCCAAGACATAGGAAGGGATAAAATACATGTCCAAGGTTCCATATTCATCCGCAGTTAGTAGCTTGATGTATGCCATGGTGTGCACAATACTGGATATTGCACATGTAGTGGGAGTTGTGAGTAGGTATATGAACAATCAAGGTAAATAGCATTGGAGGGAAGTACACTGGATTCTCATGCATTATGTTTTGGATGTTCAAACATTGTTCTACATGGGTATGTTGACACAGAAATGGCAAGTGATAAAAACATTAGGAGGAGCACCACAGGTTATCTTTTTAATGCAGGTGGAACAACGGTGAGTTGGATTTCAAAACTGCAAAAGGTTGTTTCACTTTCAACAACGAAATCAGAGTATGTTGTTGCTACAGAGGCTATTAAAGAGATGATTTGGATGTAGAGGTTCATGGAGGAATTGGGTAAGAAGTAGGAGAATAACAGTTTGTACAGTGAAATCCAAAGTTCCATTCATCTTGAAAAGAACTCTTCCTTTCATTTAAAGACTAAACATATACAACTCAAGTACCATTTAATAAGATCTGTTTTGGAAGATTAATTGTTAAAGTTGGAAAAGATACATACTAGGAAGAATCCTGCAGACATGTTGACAAAGGTAGTAACCAAAGAGAAACTGAGTTCCTACTCGGTTTCTGTTGGCCTTCAAGCATGAAGGCGAAGATGAGAAATTTTCAAGGTCAAAGGTTCATAGCATAGTCCAGCAAGTGCAGCAGCAGTGGAGTTGTTATGGTCAGTATCCAAGTGGGAGATTGATGGTTGTGGAAACTAGTCTTCTTGATTCCGAGATGTTATTATGCAGTCATGTTTGTACCCAAGTTTTACAATACATTCATCCCAACAGGGGGGTGCGGGGGGACATCATCCCCACCACGGGGGTCCGAGGAGGACCATCCCCCCGGATGGGGGATCTAAGGGCTAGTAGGCCCTGGCGAAGGTTTGGGGTTGAAGCCCCATAAAGAAATTTTTTGGGATGTTTGTTGGCCAATCGTTTGTGGTCCCATGGAATTGGGTGACCCTTGATATTTTCCCGTGGCAATTCTCCTTTAAAAGGAAGGCATTGTAATATGACTATGTATTGCATTGTATTATAGCATTGTAAGCAATCTCTGTGATTGTGTGAGAGAGACTGTGATAGAGTGAAGAGGAAGTGCAATGGGGTTTATTGTAGGTTGCATCCCTTCATTTTGGTGGAAGAAATAATAATAAAAGACTGGAAATTTTTGTGTGGATGAAGCCCATATTGGGTGAACCACGTTATATATGTCTCTCTTTTAATGTGTTTTAATATTTGCATCTTGTTTATTATTTATTGTTATTTCTTTTTTATCATATTTTTCTAACAATTACAACTAGTTGCCAGTTCAATTTATGTGGATACCTTTCCATGGTTGGGATACATTCAATGCATTAGCCATGCTTATTAGATATTTGTTCTTAAATGTAATATGTTTGTTTCTTGAAGGGATGTTTGGTATATTTCTCCCTTTCGGGATTTATCCCAACACTTAACACTATTTGTGTTATTGATTCCTTATTACAACATGGGGTTCAATCCTAGGAACAAATTATTATATAATAAAAATCAAGCTTGGATTTCCTATTCATGGTATATGTTAATGGTTATGTTTGTTGTTTATTTATTTCCCTCTGTATTTAAAATGGTATTGAAGCAGAGGCTGAGGCCCTGGGAATCACTTGTAGGATAAACAATGTACTTTCTAGTTAGTGATTTTATTATTTATCGGTCCTACCCAAGAATTAAATATTTAATGATAGAAAACAATCGATTCCTATGAACACAACAATGCTTACTCTCTATAATTTGTTACTAATTTCAACCTTACTCTGCATAGTTAATATGTTGTTAGTCATTCACATTTAGTTGTGAATATGGTTTTTATACATGCTACTCATTTAAGCAGTCATGACTTTAGCTTTGTGTTATTGTTTCAATACACGCCATCAATGTGGACAAAAAAAAAGCTCTCTAGTCTAAATTATTTAGATCTAGAACAAAACAAGAAATCATCTAAACCTTTCCCTAGATTTATTAAATCACTTGAATGTGAAGAATGTGTACCTCTTTTTAGAAGGTTGTACTTGTTAGCTTGAAGCTTTCACAATCCTTCTTATTGACAAAGAAATAAAATGCAAAAGATTCAAAGGAAACAAGAAACAAGTAGAAACTACAAGATAATTTAATATATCTAAGCAATTGAACAAGGAGAATACTGTAAATAAGATTAAACATAATTTATGGGAAAGGAAGACATTAATGTATTAATATTAAAGAAGAAATAATTACAACCATATAGAACCTTGGTGTTGAAGATTCATTCCAAGATAGCCTTTCCTTGATATGAAAACCATCAAAGATCAGATCTCTAGTCTAATTTCTCCAGTATATGATTGTTCTCCTTCTTGCTCCCTATCTCATGAGGGTAACCTTGCATTTATAGTCCAAAAGAGATAAGGATCAGAGGAGAAGACTAAGGGATAAGGATGAGGTGGGATCGTACTAATTTTGGAGGCGAGTGAGATCCACCATAAATGGAAGGGATAAACCTCCATGAGGGTCTCCTTCGAGATACTTCTCAAAAAATATCATTTTTTACCTTTGTATAGGAACCAACAAACCCTATACACAATCAAAGTGAGGTGGTGATGCAGACTATAGTGATGCAAAGTGTGTCAATGGGGGGTGACACACCTCATTAGAGAGAAAATGGTGTCACCCTTTCAAAACAAGTTTTTTTCGAAGGGAAAAAACATCAGAACTCATCTTCCAAAGAGTTTTGGCCAAGCAATTCAGAGATCAAGGAAAGGAAAAGGTGTACATGGTTCGTGATCATGGAAAGGATAAAAATTCTGTGTAACAACTCCCCCCCCCATGTATGAAGCTAGAGTAATGGGATAAGTGAAATAATTTGACGAATGAAGGATAAAGGATCGAGGAAAGGAACCATTGGTTGGAAATATGTCAACAACAAACAAAGACTCTTCAAAAGTACAATAATTTATCATCCCAATGACTCACAACATGGCTGCCAACCATTACACTACAGATCCATGAAGGTGTTGAATAAGGATATTGACACTAACATACAATGTGGATTCGTACCTAAAATAAATGTAGACAAATCATGGATACATAAATGAAAAGTAGATCCATGATGAAATAATAACACATCGACGACCAATAAAAAGTGGATCTGTGTGAAAGTACATCAAAAAAATATCCATTGGAACCTGGGTAAAGTCCATGATCCCCAGGGTCATCAACCCGAAGCCAAAAATTGATATGATTCTATCCATGTGAATAAAAGAGTTGAAGTTGAACATGGTAGAAACCACTTGATTATAAGTCAATAATGTAAACCGTTAACAAACGTGAGGGAAATCATCGATGATGATAATGATCCCCAAGGTATCCTAGTACATTCCAATGAATGTGAATGTTGGAGTTGAAAATCCATAGAATCATTCGATCATAAGTCAATGATGTAAACCCATTTTCGATGGCGAGGAAACCTACCATTAAGGCATGCATGCTCCAAGGTACTAACTAGGTTCTAATTCTGATCCCTGGATGATGTGTTAACATCAAAAGGAACTGATTCGTCAAAGGAGGGCCATAATGTATCCCACATCATTGACATGAAACCAAAACAATAAAGTGATGTAAGATGGTATGACAAATTAGCGTGAACTGACACAAAGGTGTAATGGTGAACATGAGATACTATTACAGGTACGAACGACACAATACAAGGATTTATGACTGCAAAGGTTGATCTCAGCTAAATACTTCCCTTAAATTTATAACGGCATGACAAGTGACTTGGAAGCATTGAGTTAACAAGGAATATACCAAGACATAATTCAACAAATGAGTTATTTTTCGAATGACCCAAAGGAGTAAGATGACTCAAGCAAATGAATCAAGGACAAGATGATTACCTAACTTCTTCAATAAGATACAGACAGGTGCCATGTTCAACGGAGACTATAAGTTTCCATTAATACAGATTAAACGTATCTTCCCATTCCCTTAATTTCTCCATCATGATGGATGAGTTTCTCTTTTCTTTTTAACGAGATAGAAGAGGGTAAAAAATGAGCGATGTAGCTTATCATGGATGAGTTGAATTTCACATGTTTTATGAACCTGAGAAAGGAGGGGTTTGATCCCAAAAGGGTATTTAACTGTGTAATTGTACAAGTCCAGAGAAAGAAAACTCGATGGTTTTTCATGTTTCAGGAGTCTGAAAAATCTAAAGAAGACTCAAGGATGAACTTTTTCGTAAATTTAGTCCACAAGGCTCGAAAAAGTGTAAAATAATAACCAGGAGAACTCTTCTATTTATATGTTGACTAGAGTATTATGTTTTCGTAAATATTCCAACCGGTCTGAAAAGGCATAAACTATCATTGAAAAGAAAACCTTTCTAATACTTTTACAAGCGTGAAATAATAAAATTTGATTGGTAATATTTTCTTACTTTTGGAGTCTAAAAAGAGCTTAAAGAAAACTCCAGGGGGTTCCTTTTTCGTAAAGGTTTTGTAACCCCCAAAAAGTGATAAAAGTATACTTGAAACCTTTTTACTTGTTTTTTAATGAGCACAATAATGGAATCAAAAGCACTTGAAACCTTTTTTATGTTTGAATATAGAGCATGAAAAAATGATAAATTAATCTGAACACCATCTTACTGTTTTTAACGAGCTCAAAAATTGATTGGAAGAATGCTCAAGGGATCTGCTTCATTTTTTAATGAGATTGTAATAGAGAATGAACTATGCTTAGTATGTCATGTCATGGTTTAGCAATCTCGAAACTAAAAAGAAATTATGGTCAAAATGAGTCCCATTGATGGGTGTTTTCCTAATATGATGTCTAGTGGTTGGTACTTTCCCCTAGTATAACTATGCTCAAAATCAGTCCCATTGACAAGTGTTTTCCAAATATGATTTCTATTGGTTGGTAATTTTTCCCAATATAACTATTAAATATCTTAACTCCAACATAATGTAAAGAGGTTGGATGCATGCCCCCCATAATTCGTTTCTTTTGCTTACTCTTTTCTTCATTTGACTAAATTATGGGTTACTCCTAGGAAAAGTTTCACCAAAGATGGAGGAAGGAAAGGGACCAAGTGATGCATGAAGATGAAATGAAGGTTAAAATGAAAAGACTTGACACAATGGTAGAATCCGTTTCATTTTTTAACGATCTTGTCATGAAAACGAAACTTTGCTCATGTTGATCTGTTTAATTTTTACACAATATTGAAACAGAAAATAACTATGCTTGTGGGGACCTATTTCATTTTTACCCAAGATTGAAATAGAAAAAAACTATGCTTGAGCTAGCCCATTTCATTTTTTAATGATCTTGAAAGGGAATAAAAATATCCTCAAGGAAACCTATTTAATTTTTTAACGAGCTTGACAGAGAATGGTAACTATACTCACGTTCATTTCTTACCCAACCTGATGTCCAGAGGTTGGTAGGTTGCACCCCCTTACATAAGAAGTTAGCATGTTAACTCCAGTATTATCTCTAGAGACCAGAGACATGCTCCGCAAGATTCCCCATGATGGGAAGAAGCTATCAATTTACTAATGACTTAAATATGGCATGATGTATAGAGTCGAGAAACATGGATGAAAAGGGGGGAGGAACCACTTCAACATGTGAGATATTTAGCAAAGTCGGGTGGCTAGTAGTCATATTATGATCATGTTTAACAAAGGAAAGTTGATCAATGGTCACAATATTTCTATCATGGGGAAAATGCATCATTCTAAAGAGTGTGGACAGTACAGATTTCATGGCATAAATATAATGTCATCCAAGGAGTAGATTAAAATCTAAGGGGCCTTGTACTACCACAACATCAATGCAAAAAAATTTCCCTCCTAAGGTGATATGTAAGTGAGGAAGGATCCCTAAAGGTGTAGTAGGTATTTAATTGAAAGTAAGTTTCTGATTGGTGGTTGGCACAAGATGAGAAGAACCTACATCTTACCAACCAGTTGAGCATAGAATACTAATAAAATCCCCTTCATTAACAATAGTGTGAGGTATGTTCGTAGTGGTAACTCTCATAGATATATGGAAAGGAACAATCAAATGAAGATGAGATTTTTTTACATTAATCCAATTAAAGTAAATAACCTTAGTACTTGGGGAGGGTTCCCTTGAAACAATTTTTTATCCCTTTCCTATAATAATCTAAACTGACTACAAAAACTTCAACATATTTCATTTTACTCTCAACCAGAAGAGTGGGATGAACTAGTTGTTCTTCACTCTATAAAGAAAGAGTGGGATCAACTTAGAATGGAACTGGATCAACCACTTCTGAACCAATGGGATATCAAGGGATAACTTACGGTAACCTGTTGGAATCTCTTGTTGAGGAACAATAATATCCAATGACTTTGAAGCTTCATCCATGCGAGGACAAAGGTAAGTAAGGTGCATGTCCTTACATAGAAATCAAGGGTTTCTAACTTTTCCTTTATACTCTTAACCACAGATTCATTGATTGATGAGGTATCATCAGTATGATAACCAAAGGTTGAAAACATGGGTTGTTGGGATGACTTAGACCACACTTCTAAAACTTGGGACAAACCATGACAATCCTTAATAAGATGGTCACCCTTGCAAATTTTGCAAGGGAGCTTAGGATTATGAGGTGTTTTTATGGGTAGATAAACACTCTAAGCACTGTGAGGAGTAGCTGGTTGATATTTGGATTCTTTGTTTGTCTTTCTTATTCTTAACCTCCTTTTTATTTTTCTTCTTATACACTTGACTACTAGGATCAGAACTTTTGATAGGAAAAGAAGGAGAAAGGGAAGAATACACACATGGTGAAGAAGATGAAGCATTAACATGTTGTTGATGCTTTTGTGATGGATATTTGGGATATGAAACAATTAGTGCACTTGGGATAACCAGACTAGATAATAACCATACAGGTAATCCTATAGTCAATCTATAAAGACTCAACATAGACATGAAGGGAGAACCAACATTTACATATGGATAAAAAAAAAGACATACCTTGAGAAGGGGTCTCTTGGTTGGTAGTCCCAAAAGATGTTGCCATAGATTTATGATGAAGCTACCTCTCCCCCTAATATATTCTAATTAAACACACATCAAGTGCCACTCAATATAAAAGAAAGAAACAAAATTATGATAGGTGGGATGTATAAGTCGACTCCTCACAGGAGTGTCAATTCATCACAATTTGCAATATACCATATGTTCCAACAATAAAACAAAACAAGGAGGATTGGTATTGTACCCTTTCTTGTATACCCGACTACTTGGACAATATGTGCATAGTAGCTCCCCGAGTGTTATTCTCAATGTATTGCTTTGACAAGACGGTCGATAGGTTACTCACTTGGTCTCAGGATCCTAATGGTGTCTCTCTATATATGCAAGGTACATGGGATATCAAATCCATAGTAGTGTTTTCTAATGCACAATCATTCGAAAGGGGCCTTCATATAGATCAAGTACATGAAAGAGATTTTCTATATACCATAAAAGTACATGAAAGGTCATTCGATATATTGACTGGTACATGGAAGAACCACACAGTCGTCAGGATGAAGTGAAAGAAAATAACAATAGCTCCTACATTTTAAGGCACCGGAATTGTCTCTAATCTAACACACAATCATGCTAAACTTTTTAACTTAACTAGTGCTCAATTTTATGTTGTGTGGTTAAGTGGACAAGATGAGGAGAAGACTCGAATCATAAACCATGCAATGATGAAGTGCAAGTTGTCCCTTTTTCTTCTTCCAATACATTCCCTATTTAAGGAGAGAGTAAGAAGTTATTCCTAAAACAAAGATATTGAATAACATACACCCAAACTTGAAACTAGAATTTTGTTTCCTAGCTTTCTAAGAAAAGTGAAAAGACATATCTCTAAAGGTAGGAATAAAAAGATCAAATTAACGTTTCTAATCAAAGACTACAACAAATATTATGCAAATTGAATTTTTTAATTTTATATTTATATAAAAATAGGATTTAACCAAAGAAAGGTTTGAAATAAACTAAAAAAAGAATAATTGTTTTTTTAATTTTTAAGTATTTTTCAATATAATAAAGAAGATAAAAACAAAAAATTTTCTTTGAACTATTATGGAAACAAAAGATAAATTTTCCTTTGCTACATAGATCTAAGGAAACAATAACCCCAAGACAAAGTATTAAAACCCAAAATATCCAACTCATGAAACTTTGCAAAAAACTAACCCCTTAACACCGATTAAAATATCAAGTAAGATCCAATCAAATCGATTATACAAAATCCAAACCATAGTGCATCTTGTAAAAAACAAAATTCAATACCCAAATCAATAATTGAGTAAAAGGGTCAATTAACACTAAGAGCGACATAGGCTATTGATTTCCACCAATGTGTCCTCCATTTGCCGACCCTTTTTGTACACTAGGAAACAATGTCAGTGATTCCTATTGCAATTTTACAAAGAGTGTCGGTGATGCTCAGTCATTATAAACAAAGAACATTAGAGAACCAGAGACACTAAAAAAAAACATCATAGGTGCATCCAATGCAAATAAGGATTGGAAATATAAAAATTACCCAAAAATTCAACTAACAATGAATGAGCTGAAAATTCCTTGGATCATTGAATGACCTCAAGAAGAAAATTATAGAAAAAACAAGGTGAATTAATCACTCTTGAGAGAACAAAAGGAGAACTAAAAATTATAATGACAACAACCCAAATATTATGATTTTCCCTAGTATGGTTGCCAATTTTGCTTCAATACACTTCATCAATGCGGACAAAGACAAAGCTCTCTAGTTTAGATGTTTTATATCTAAAACAAAACAAGACATAATATAAACATTTCCCTAGATTTGTAAAATCAATTGAATGTGAAGAATCAATACCTCTTTTTAGAAGTTTGTCCTTGTTAGATTGAATCTTTCACAATCCTTCTTATTGACGAAGAGATAACCTGCAAAAGATTCCAAGGAAACAAGAAACAAGTAGAAACTAGAAGACAATTTAATAGATATAAGCAATTGACCAAGGAGAATTATTGTAATTGAGATTAAACATCATTTATGGGAAAGGAATACATTAATGTATTAATCTTAAAGAGGAAGGAATTACAACCATATAGATCCTTGGTGTTGAATATCCATTCCAACATATCCTTGACTCAATATGCAAACCATCAAAGATAAGATCTCTAGTCTAATTTCTCCAAAATTTCGCTATTCTCCTTCTTGCTCCATATCCCATGAGGGTAAGCTTGCATTTATAGGCTAAAAGAGATGAGGAAGGGAGGAGAGGATTAATGGATAAGGATGAGATGGGATCTTACTAAGTTGGGAGGTAAGTGAGATCCACCCTAAATGGAAGGGATAAACTCCATGAGGGTCTCCTTCGATATACTTCTTGTAACCTCTCTGTTTTCCCTTCGTACAAGAATGTATGCACCCTATACACAACCAAAGTGTGTCATTGATGCACTCTATAGTTATGCGAAGTGAGTTAATGGGGTGCAACACACCTTGTTAGAGAGAAAAGGGCGTCACCCTCTCAAAACAAGGTTTTTGCAAAGGTAAAAAACCTCAGAACCCATATTCCAAAGAGTTTTGTCCAAGCACTTCAGGGATCAAGGAAAGGAAAAGGTGTACATGGTTCGTGATCATAGCAAGGCTGAAAATTATGTGTAACAGTTATGTTTGATATATATTGTCACATCTAATCAATAGTTGGTGATCATTCTTATTTTGATTACATAGATTTTAACTGCTTGAAAACTGTGATGTTGTAGTTTAAATACATCCACGTATATCCATGTACTTTTCATAGAATGGATATGATACTCATTATTTATATGATACTTAATGATATTCTTACTAACTTTAATCTAGCTAACTATGGACTATACTACTTATTAACCACAATTATTACTAATATAAACTATGGAGGATTTCTCCATGCAAATGATGGATAAAATGAAAATAAACAACTTCCTTTAGAAGAATAAAAATAATTCAAACTATAGAAATGATAAACTAAGAAAGTTATGGATTTAAATCCATATTTTCATTGTATAGACTAATGAAATGCAAACAATGACTATTATGTAAAGACCAAGTAATAGTTATGTTTCTGCTACATAATCTAACTAATCCTAATAGAAATTAGAAGCAATTTATGGACATAATATTAATTTGATAGATCATTGAATATGATATATCAACATAACGATTATAGTAGAATAGAAAACAAAGTAGGATAAATACACTAGTTACATATCTAAGTCTGCCACATTTGTAGAAGAAATTGGAGTTACAACAACCATGTTCTACCCAACCATAGACCACTGAGTTTCCAATCTACGTTCTCAGCAATCTCTCCCAAGCAAGAACCATGACATCATAGGGATTAGCATGTATTTCTCTCAACTAGAAAATAACTCTTTCACCCACAAATAATTTCCATTTCTAGTGTAGGAACCGACTCTTACGCTCATAACAAATCTCTTAACTTGGGAAAAATGCCTAACACATCAAAAGTGATCACACAACAAGTTCCCATGTATAGTAGGTAGTGTCCTTCCCTCACAAATATCCATTTAAATACTATTTTCCTAGGTCTTACATAAGGACAAACTTTCTCTCCTTGGGAATCAGTTGTCATGAATCCCCTCATAGATATTTTGGGGGTGATTCCTCAAAACAATTTCATGACATTTATCATCCTCTTCTTTTGATAAGTAGGCCTATGTTCCCCACCTATGGGGTTATGGTTTACCAAGTTGCAACTGTCCTTACCTTTATTAAAAATGTTTTTAATTTTCTTTTACAACTAGGCCTTCATATGAACTCAAATGTCAAGCTATTAACTTGTTGAAATTGAAATAATAATAATAATGTATTTTCACCCAGTCACCCAAATTTGAATTTCCAAACCTAGTCACAAATAATTATTAAAGTTCAAGCATGAGGGATATTACAAGGGAGCACCAAAACCTCATGAGTCAAAATATAATTTCCAAATTTACACCGAGGTTTGATTTCATGAGTTCGACTCCTAGCGTTGAGTTTCAACCTCATGCATCTTCCCAAGAGGTGCATATCATCTCTATCATTGATGACGAACGTCAATCTACCTAGTTCTTTTAGGATGTCGTTCAGTTCTACATTTTATGTTTATATTAAGCATGTCATAAGTATCATAGTTCAAATTGAGACAATGGCATTTTTTTGTTGTTTTTTCTTTAAAAACTCATAATTTTAAACGTTAGAGAGACCTTAACGAAGACCTTTTGTTTTATTGCGCCGATACGTACTCTACAGCCCAATATGAGGGCGATCTTGTAACGTTTGTTATGAGGGAGATCTTGCAACGTTTGTTATGAGGGAGATCTTATAACGTTTTTCCATCCTGTAACATTTGTTACTAACAAAATAATAAAAAATAAAAAATTTAATTATCCGCCAAAATAAATGGCGGCCACAAAAAAAACCTAATATGGGGGAGATGTTGTAATGCTTCTACTTAACAAAACAATAAAAAAAAAGTTTAATTATCCGCAAAAAAAATGTGAGTGAGAAAAATAACACAATATGGGGGGATGTTGTAATGTTCCTACCTAACAAAATAATAAAAAATAAAAAATTGAACTGTCCCCCCCAAAAATGTTGGTCTTGCAAATGGTTTTAAAACCATGTGCAAGACCTGCTAAACAACCCATGGTTTTATTGTACATGGTTTAGGAGGGCCTTGCAAGTGGTTTTAAAACCATGTGCAATGCCTCCAAAAAAATCCATGGTTTTATTGTACATGGTTCAGTAGGGCCTCGCAAATGGTTTTAAGACCATGTGCAAGGCTTCCGAAACAACCCATGGTTTTAAAACCATGTATGGAGGAGATATTGTAATGTTAGTTCCTAACAAAATAAAAAATAATAAAAAATATTATATGTAGGCCATAAATAATATTAAATATTAATAATAAAAATATTATATGTCGACCTTAAATAAAAAGACGTGTCTTTTAGTTTGAATCAAATGAATGGTTATATATAGGACACACCAAATATCTCTTAAGAAGAGCTTTGAACCTCGAG
The DNA here is from genome assembly GCA_001517045.1 of Pseudotsuga menziesii. Classification (NCBI taxonomy): domain Eukaryota; kingdom Viridiplantae; phylum Streptophyta; class Pinopsida; order Pinales; family Pinaceae; genus Pseudotsuga; species Pseudotsuga menziesii. The sequence goes on from LPNX010061308.1 coordinate 318,912, forward strand.
AGATTTGATCCCTCTCGGCGCTTGATATAGAAGGGTTTTCTTGCGCAATATATATATATATATACCTTAATCTACAAATCCATATATATAATTTATCAATTTAAATATAATTAATTAATTAAAAAAATATTATATATAATTATATATATAGATGTGTAGATTAAGTTCATTATATGTGTGCGTGTGTGTTAAACTTAATCTACAAGTCTATACATACATATTTATAATAAACATCATTTAAACTTAATCTACTACCGTAGATCCATCGTAAACCCGGATCTATCAAGGAGAGGAATCCAATTTTTTGATGTGGTATTTTTTTAACTGAAATTTTTTACATGTCCATAAGGGAATTTTGATCCCTCTTCATGCTTGAAGTATAAAGTTTTAAGATGGACCTATTTTTGCTTTTTTTATTAATCAAAAATTGAATTTTTTAATGTCTTTTTATATGGTCTTAAATTTTTTTAATGAATTTTTTATTTGGTTTAAAATTGTTATTTTATGAGTGGGTATATATATATATATATATATATTACTTCTTTTTCATTTTTTTAAGGCTACGTGATTTTTTTTAATTAAGCCTTACTTTACTTTTTGTAACAACATCTCACCTATACTAAGTTTTAAAGCACCTAGACTACTCTCAACTCAACAAATCTATACATGCATATATACAAAAAGAGCCATGTGGTGGCAATGTCCTCGACATTTCCATTGCTACCACCTTACGACTAGTTCTGAATAAGAGCTTTTCTATCATAAAAACAATTATTAAAGAATTTGTTTTATTCTTTTTTATTTATAACATTTTTATAATAATAAAAATATTTTATAAAAATAATAAACAAATTTATTATTGTACTGTTTTAATATTAAAAAAAAAACAATAGTTTATTCTATCAATTTTTTGTTTTTATTTTTAATTTATAATATTTAAAACCCAAAGATATCAAAGCTTGAGAAGTTTTCTAATTCAATTAGAATTAATTAACCTAATATTGGGAATCCCTACTTCGAATTCCTAAAGTATGAGAGATCAAACTTTAGCATTCCAAATCCTTTATGTTAAATCTCTTATGAATGGAGAATGTAGTGGATTCCACATGGAAGAATAAAGGGGGGACACATTATGTAACTACTAAATACTGAATACAAATAATAATGTCATCCCACTTCTAGAAGTGGGTGAGAAAACGTATGCATGCCACATCTTTTCAAGGACAAATCTTGAATGTAAATAAAATCAAAGATAAATAATCTTTTAAACTGTACGATTCATACATCATGTTTTCTTTGCTTCACGAAATTATTTTGCTAAAATAAAGGGGCCTCTATGTAAATTGTGTAAATATTTACCTAGCATCTCTATTTGATTATACTTGTTTGATCTAAAGAGGTGAGTTGACAATTGTTCTAATCCTCTAGTTTTTGGCTTCGATTGCTTCATCATTGACACTTTCGCTTTGTTTCTTATTGGATGATGGCTTTGTGACTTGATGTTATTGAAGTAAGACAATTAGTGAAAAGTTGTGAGTTTTAGGTTTTAGGTTTTACAAGGAGAAGATTATTTTATTTTATAAAGTTTAAGACCATTCTTTTATCATTTCCTTTGAATGTGATGAAATTTATTATTTTGTATATTTTTTTAAATCATTTCCTTTGAATTTGATGAAATTCTTATTTTGTATAAACAAAATGTTATCAATTTTAATATCCTTAATAATATTTATTCATGTCTTCATCAAATTACTATTTTTAAATAAGTGTTCTTTAAATAGAATTTCCATTTAGTCATTTTGGGGAATGTATATTTAGCTACACCCTTTTTCATCAAAACTAGAAACATTAATAATTTACCAAGTTTAAAATTATTATTTTTTTATTTCGAACTTTGAGAAATGTTTAGATCATTCTTAAATTAAAGTGAAATGTTTATTCTTAAATAGGGTGCACTAAGTGCACATGTTTAAAAATAAAAGGTTTAATGTTTAAAACTGAAAAAAAAAGAACATTAGCTCTATGCATAGCTTTTACTCATGAGGATATGAGTATTGTTATTAAATATTAAAGATTTTGGACTTTAATGCATTATCAATACATATTAAGGTAAGTTATTTCCATATTTTAATTGTCAAAGACTTGAAATCTACCACCAAGATATATTTCTAGCAACTATATATATGAGCATCAAATAACAACACTAAATTCATTCATTCCTATTCTGTATCTTCGTCTACATCTGGACTAATTTCATGAGTTCAATAGTTGAATTCTAGATTCATGCTTACTACATATCTATACGTGAGATTTATATTGTTTCCATTAACGAGGACACTTCCAGTCTAGACGACAATTGTGTCCAACCTCTCCGCACAATAAATAAAGAATGCATGTAATCCACTGAAGAAGCTAGATTCAAGTTAATGTTAAAATAACAATTTCCAGACTCTTCTAGAGCCTAGTGTGGAATTTTTAAGTTGGTTTTGTTGAATGTTTAGTACATTCCAAGCATAGATAAGGATATATTTTTCATATTCCAAAGGCCCCATGATAACAATTATATGGCATGGCGTTGCATAAGCAATCAATCCTTAAAGCAACTTTTTTGTTTCTCCTTTTGCATTTCTGAACAACCAAGTCCATCCAGGCAAGATAGATAGATAGATACCCTATCTCATTAGTGTTAGTCATCATCCTCCACATAACATTGCTCAGAGAGCTTAGAGTACTTTGGAGATAAGAAGATGAAGGACTTATTCCAAAACCTATGAAGTAGATACATATGTAACAAAACAAAAAATTACTAGAGAATTGAAGCATAAATTTGTGGTGTCCAAACATATAGCAGAAGGTTGCATATTCATAAACATAAATGCATTATCAAGACATTATGAGGATGTATGTTGTCTAGGAATTGAATATACGAATTGGCACTAGTTTAATATAAAAAAAGACATTTATTGTTGAAGTCCTACTCACAAGAGCCTTGAGATAAGAATTTGTTGATGTAATATGTAGTCTTTATAATACAAGAAGCTTATAAAATAAAATGTTTCCCTTTTATGTCTATAATGTAGTTACTTATAAAAGAGACTTCCTTTTGACTCAAGTGTGACCTTTTAGAATAACGGTTAATTATGTGACTGCACGTCAAGATAAAAAACATAACGAAAAAAATAGTCAAATCCAACACATATTATTCACCATGTCCCGCCAGAGAAATCAATGCATTGAACAAGACATTATGCCATGATCCACCACATGCTCACTATGTTCTACTATCATTATATTCCAGGGTAAAAAAAATGAGTTGTTACATGTAACCTTTTAGCCCCCAAATCAAATGATACCTAACTCATATGTCCCTTAACCCATATAATCACAAATATCTATCTCATAGAACCACTCATCCATATAACCATTATATACCCTACCGTCTATCATCCATACTGCCTAACCTTAATATCCCACATACCCACTAACTTTTATATCCCTTAACTCATAATAACTAACACTTATAAACGTTGGAACCGCTAACCACTATAACCTCTAGCACTTCAACTTTAGAACACTTAAACTTTATCAACCTTAATTTCTAGTCCATGTAGATTGAACTTATATATCATTTAAAATATAGGTAGCTACTTATAACTACTAACCCCTATAATCCATAACCCCCATAACCTTTAGAAATGGTAATATATAAAATACCTAATGCCTTTAACCTAAATTTCCTATGATCTCTAACTTGAAAAAATGTTTGAACTCTTAACCATTATAATTCTTATAACTTATAATCCCTAATCTGTATAACACCTAAACTTCATCATTACAAACACAATAACCTTGTATTGTAAAACCCTATTATCCCTCACACATATCTATTACAATGTTTTCACTTTAAATTATAAATAGTATACCCCTAAACCCTTTAACATTATTAATGTTAAACATGAATAAATCACAACAACTAACACTTATTTAATACCTCCACCATATAACCCTAATCCTTATGAACCTTAAATTTTATCCTAGGCCAAAGGGCTTAGGGGTTAAGGGAGTAGGGGTAAACGTTGTTAAGTCATATGGGTTATGGGTTAAGAGTCGAGGGGTTAGGGGGTGAAGAGATTAGGGGGAAACAATGTTAAGGGATATGGGTTGGGGGTTAAGGGCTAAGAAGTTAGGGGTTAGGGGGTTAAGGGATTAAGGGTTAATGGATTAGGGGTCCATGGTTAAAGGGATTAGAGGTTAATGGATTAGGGGTTCATGGTTAAGGGATTAGGGGCTAGAGGTTAATGGATTAGAGGTTAGGATTACCTATAATCCTTAACATTTAAACCCTATTAAGCATTAACCTAACCATTATAAAGCATGGTATTTAAATCCCATAACCACTTTGGCACTTAATCACCCATATCTTAACCTATCCCTTAACCCCTAATATTTAAATCCTAAAACTTCTAGACCTTAACACTAATAAACAAAAAAACCCCTATAACTTTCTTTAACACCAATATCATAAAACCACTATAACCCCTATCACTTAATTCATAAAATCCTTACTATATAGCTGATCACATATTTTCCCTAAACTATATTACTTGTCACACCTAATCTATATACCTTATAAAGTCTAGCTTGAATTACCTTATAACCCTTATAATCTCTAAACCCTAAAATTTCTAACCTAGATAACCTCAATGATAACCCCTAACACCTTTTCCATATAACCTTTAAAATATAAGTTTTATAAAATGTTAACCATATAACTAATATAATGATGATGACAATATGTTTTAATATCCTTTAACCTAGATTTATATCTAAGGTCAACACAAAGAAAGAAAGAACAAAGAATATCACTATAAGGAAATATATCCTCAACACCAATAACACAACAATAACACAACAAAACAATATGAGAAGAGAAATTCCACATTTTTTGAAACAATAATGACATGAATCATTCCAAATCAAGCATATCAATAACATTGCTTGTTTTGCAATTGCACCTATTCGAGACGCAAATCGAGCGGAATTTCGTTAAACAATACCCTCTTAAGAGCTTTGTATCCATGACTATCTAGCACCAACATATTAGGATTAGATTTTTTGGCAACATCGCATATGACCTCCTGACATCTCCAGTGTGACTGTGTGAGCCTCAGTAGTCTCTGGAATCACCTGGAACAATGCCATAAAAAGTCTACAAGGTTTTCCATTATGAAACTACAGAGGAAAAACAGACGGAAAAGCTGCAGAATGCCATTGGTGTGATCTATTGAGTTGATCTATTGAAGGACCTGCACGCTTCGAGAAGCCCGTCTGGAGGCTTTCAGTAAAAGGAGTGAGCTAGCTATGGAGCAAACCTCCCTCCATCGGACCGAGGAGGAGCAAAGTCAACGCTAACTTTGCTCATCCTCCGTCCGATGAGGGAGGATTGCTCCATAGCTAGCTTACTCCTTCAGTAAAATAGTTTCATGAACATATCCATTCTCCAACATTGGTACACCTTTGAAACCTAATCGAAAACCCATATCTTCAACAATAATAGCCACACTCGATCCACGACACTACCGAACTGAAACTTCACGGGGGAGCCTCAAATCGGTGGGAATTTTCTCAATAGCTGAAAGGATGAAGAATAATGTAATGAAATCCGAGATGATAAATAATATCGGTAGGAAAATACACTATCTGAACTGTAAAAAACACAAAAGACAGGCGAAAACCAAAGAAGAATACACAATCATATTCAAAACGGACTTACAAAGTTTGCTTCATCTTCTCGAGTTTCTTATTCTCCACTATTTCTATAAATCGTTCCTTTCTCTGTCACAATAACCACTACACATAAGGCTCTCTTACCATTTTTTACAGAATACATTTAACTGCTACAACAAAACAACCTTATATTGGAAATAAACAGAAGGAGAACACTAAAGAAACGACAACCTGGCCTGCATATCAAACGAACTTGAAACACCATGGGAATTTGTTAGACCTGCCTTAAGCCGGATAACGAAAACCGCCCTTGTCAATAATAAGAACAAGAACAAGGGCGATTCTAGTAATGAAGTTTCCAGGTCACTGCATAAAACGAGGCTGCATGAGAAATACTAGAAGATGTTTCCCAAAAGCCATCTCCAAGGGCGGTGCAAGTGTCTAAATTGATTGTTGTTTAGTTGAAGAGGCAAAGATCTCAAAGCCATCTCCAAGGGAGGTGCAAGTGTATGAATTGATCGTTGTTTGTTGAAGAGGAAAAAATCTCAGTGCAACGAATTATTTTTTTCTCAGGAGTCAAATTCCTTGTAATGATTCAAACATGAAAGCCATCTAAGGCATTTAGACAGACAGATCTCCAAGATTGGGCGGTTGTCTGCATGTGTTGATTTCATTTAGATCACCAAATAACAAACAATTTCCAAAGATGAATTCAAAAGCATAAGAAAGTGAGCTCTTTAACTAGGGGACTTTTTGACTTTTAGGCTAATATTTTGTCCAATCTTGTGAAAATCTGTAATTTTTGTTGTTTGTTGGGTGAATTTAAATTTAGAAATGAAATTAGGTGATAAGAAAACACCCAAACACCCACATTTTGTAAGACCTAACAATGTTTTTGAACATTTTGAAAATTCGTGAAGATTCATGACAAAAGACTAATAAAAACCAGCCTGAAACAAAAGTAAAAAAGCCCCCTCTTTAGACAACTATAAGAAAGTGTAAATATAGACAATGAAGGAAATTGCTTTTAATGTTGCCATGAAAAACATAATCCTGGCGTTTATCATTGAATTTCTTTCGATTACGAATTTCGACAGATTCTGCCGTTGGCCTTTCTCGAGGCCCATTGCATCAACACAATAAATGGGAAGAGAGTAGGTCTGTCACCTGAAGCAACAGTTACAAAATAGAGGAATGTGCTTTGGGAATAACTCCAATGAATTTATAGAAGAATGCATTTTTAGAATAACCATGCATGGTAGTGGAGGCAGAGTGCACAATTAAGTGGAGGCAGAATGCATTTAAATCAGTTGATGTCCCTGTGGTGGGCAACACAAAATATGAAGTGGAGGCAGAATGCATTTAAATCAGTTGATGTCCTTGCGGTGGGTAACACAAAAAGAGAGACATTAGCATCTATGATCTCACTGCCAAAAAGATGGATAGCTTTTTGAAAAATCAAACACAGGATTGGTGAACTAATACTCTCCACCAAATACTATATGTCAAAGACATAATAAATAAAGGTATAATCTAAAGAGGCTATTTTTTTTCCTAATATTTTTAAGGTGAATCCGTTAAAGATTTCACATAATAAATATTGAGCACATCATAAAGATTTCACACATCAAGATTTCAGACATCATTTTTTCATTTATACTTGAAGGATCTACTAGGTCATCGAATAGGTCCCTGCGCGCGCTAGCGCAGATATATATAAAATTAATGTTAACTAGATTTGGCACAACATTTGGACTTAATCTACAAGGATATTGTTCGAATTAACGGTTGGAAATGGTACTGAACTTTGGTTCAATTCAATAATTATTGACAAAACTGTATCCACGTGTATGGTTTACAGTGAAATCCATTGAATTCTGCAAGCAGTCCCACTCCAAAACTCATTGTATGGAAACAGTCCCACTCCAAAAGTCATCGTATTGAAACTGTCAGCGGCGATGGCCTTTTCTCATTACAAGACATTTATGGCAGTCACACCAAACGCGCTACCTCCCTCTGTTGACTCCACGCTGCAGTCTTCTCCTCCCGAGTTAAAGCATAAAAACTCATAAACACCCCAACTCTGCAGTCTTCTCCTCCCGAGTTAAAGCATAAAAACTCATAAACACCCCAACTGATCATTTGACTCAAGGCTTGCTCCGGTATTTCTGAAGCACGATTCGCATTCAACTTTCAATTCTTCCGATTTATCCACCTGATCTTACATTAATCCTTTTTCCTACACCAGCCTTGCGGAGAGATTTTGATCTGTAAGTTTACGATCCAGGGTAACCAAGCGATCGTTTTCTGAATTCTTGCTGATGGTGCTCTTGCATCTTTTGTAGAAATCTTTGAAGCTACATGTGTTAGAAGCTCCGTTCATTCAACTTTTGGCTCAAATCCAAGTCCCTTTGATTGTTACAAAGAAACTCCGATAGTAAATCAAATAATTCCTGAAATGGGATTGCTGGCTTCCTGTGCGAGGGCACCTGATTACGAGACTGCTAGAGACTGCATCCGAGTACATCAATTGAACGGGCTTGCCTATCAATTTGTGGTGCCGGTAAGAGTAAAGGACCTCTTGCTCCGACATCCCAATCATTTTATTTGCAGTTCTCGTGGTCTCCATGCCTGTGAACCCCGCCCGCTTCCACCAGAAGAGGAGCTTAGGAAGGGCGATCTTTACTTCCTTCTGCCTTTCTCCGCACTACAAACCCAAGATTGGTTATCTCTGGCTTCGCAACTCATCTCCCTTTCAAAGAAATTGAAAGTTGCGCATGGTGGGTCAATATATCCTTTGGAAAGTGAACACGATTACTGTAATGAGATGAGGAATTCGAGGAATTTGGGGGAGTGTGTGGAAAGACTGCTGGCGGAAACCCGGCAATCCGGGGAAAGTGGTGAGCTGAAGCCCAAAGTAATGGGGATTTGTGATACTCCTGAGTTGCGAATGGCTTACAGACAATATTTTCGATCTAAAAGCAGTTCATGGAGACCGGGACTATGTACAATTGATGAGAGTTGTTTCATTGAGCCTCTCTTGTTGTAGTATATGATGATTAAAATTCTTTTCAATGATTAAAATTCATTGAATTCGATGGTTTACATTATTGGGTTTGTTTATCAAAAGTGTATTTGGATCATTTTCCTTGACAGGAATGACCGCTTTGAGAAACAATGTTAATGTTTCTATTATTTTATTCATAAAAATATCTTTACTGTAATTTAGTTAAAATCTTTATTCAAGGTGAAAATGAGTTCAGCGTTATAGAATATTGCTAAGTTAAGTTGATTTGTAAATGCTAAAATTGACTTTATATATATATATAACCTAATTATTCAAGAAATTGAAACACGATCTTGACTTCTATCATATATCAAAACAATATAATAATTAAAATAAAGTAATTTAAAAACTAAATAATTATTATTTACAAATCTATATATAAATCTATATAAATATATATATAATTCTTTTGTGGTATATATAAGTTTAAACCCTATTTTATATATATATAAATTAATGACAAAAAGAGTCCCCTCTCTTTATATATATTAGATTAATATAATAAAAATAAATAAAAAATAAAAATCACAAATAATGGATAACAAAATAATATATATAGGGGAAATATCATTTACAAATTATTTCTTATTATAATATACTAACTCTATATGGATATCAATATTGATCCATCCAGTGGGTAATATAAATGTGTATTCAAGATAAAATATTTTGGAGTTCTTTCCTATTTTAACCAACTATATCAAATCCATGTTAGTAAACTAGAAATATTTAATGAGTAACAAAACAAACACAAAGATACATATTCAAGACAAGGTTTTTTGGATTTTTTTTTGATTCCGAGCTCTCCCCTCCGATCTAAACTCCAAGCTTTATGAGATAAACAAGCTTCTTCGAGCTATAAGCTCTGTGAGCTAAAGTAATCTATCTAAGAAAAATAACTCAAAGTGAATTAAATACAAGAGGATTTTGTTTTCAAATCCTGTAACCAAGGAACTCAATATTTATTCAAACTCTTAACTGGACCCTATGAATCATCACTAACTGACTGCTAGAATGTCTCAATAGACTTCAACTTAACCCTATCTGTTACACATGGAAATGATTGAGTATCCTTATCCAGGTTTATTCATTTTTTACAAAATAAAATAAATTACATATGTGTGAGATTCTAGGTCTCTTTAGGATTTCTCATGACCTTGTGAAGTCACAGACGACTTCACTTAGGTAGTCTATGCCCTTGCATAAGACTCCTCAGCTTGAAATTATTTATGGGATTCTGTCCATGAGCTCCCTCCCAACTATTTTTCTGTAGCATTTCAACAGATACCCAAAGTGTAAATCTAGGCAGTTTTCTCATCTTGAACAATCCCTTCATCCATGTCTTCTAGCATTATGTCTGCAATAGGTCTTTTGGTTCCTCCAATACATTTTCAGATTTCATTGAAAACTTGAATTCCTTTTCCATCTGACCTGTAGATAATATATTAGTAGGCTCATCTTCATCTGCATATAAACAAATCAGTCTCCCTATTACAAAAGAAAACAGAAAACTCATTAGCATGATAATGCGTGTCATCCAAGAATTATGTGCATGAATTTCTTGGCTCTTCTCTCCTTTGCATGTTTCTGTCACATTACCATCCTTAGTAACTTCATTAGTCATATACCTCTCACCACTCTTTATGACTTCACATTGTGCTTCCTCCATCAATGCTATGCTTGCATTTGAAATTTCCTATTGGTCTGTTCTTTCCTTCAGCCAATCACTGGAAACCTTGTTAGTCATTTCAATTTCAAAATCATTTACTCGTGACATTACTTTTACCTCATATTCAGCTTTCCGATCATTCATGATCATCTTGTCAGTCATCATCAGTAACTGATTACTAATTTCCTCTTGCTTACCTATGAATGGATGAAGACTATGTCCCTTCCCATTCATTTCAAAGGAATAGAAATTCCTCTTTCCCTCATGCAATGCTTCTCTGTCAAACTGCCAAGGCCTTCCTAATAAAACATGGCAAGCATCAATTTCTATAATGCCATATCTTACCTTATCCTGATAATTCCCAATCTGAAACTTTACTTGGCATTGTTCAGTCATAAGAACTTGATGACCATTCTGCAGCCATGAAACTCTGTATGGTTTTGGATGTACTATCCTCTTTAAATTTAGCTTGTCCACCATTTCTGTAGACACCAAATTATTAGTACTACCGTTGTCAATTGTCAATTTGCAGCATTAACCTTTGGTCTTACAAAATGTTTTGAACATGATCCTTCTTTGAACTGACCCATCAATTACCTTCCTCAACAACAAGGCTTCACCTTCTTCAGAGTAATTCAAAGTCACCTCTAACTCCTTTGGAGCTTCGAGTTCAAATTGCACTACTTTTGCTCCTCTTTTCCTTGCAACATTCTCTAGACAATCTTATGACATATGGACAAGCTTTCCACATGTGTAACATCTCACTTGTCCACCTCTTCCTCTACCTGTTCCTCTTGAAGTATTTCTTCCATCTCTGTTATCATTAGTTCTATCAGGATGTGCTTGCTGGTTTGAACTGTTGGCTTCACCTTTCTGTTGTTGTTCCCTTCCTTCAGAGCCTCTCACCTTTTCTTTTTGACTTTGCTTTCTCATCAGCTTCTCCTCATCCTTCAAAGCAACTTGATATTCTCCTTCGACATATCCCAATGACAACAAACTCAATTCATCTTGTATATCAAATATTAGACCATTAACATACCTATCTACCCTCTCAGGTATGTATTCCATATGTCCAGATCCGATATTTACTTTATAAAATTCCTTAGTATACTCCCTAACTGTCATTGAATTTTTCTTAAGATTTTGCATTTTCCTAAACAAAATCAACTTATAATCCTTAGAAAGAAATTTACCTCTCAATTTAGCTGTCATTTTGTTCCAGCTATTGATATTGGCTTTGTTCTTCAACATCCTCTCCTCTTGGACACCATCCCACCACAAGGATGCATGCCCTCTTAACCTTGTGACAACAAATCTGACTTGCTTGTCCTCCTTCACTTCAGAAAAATCAAAGTGTTTGTTCATAGAATTGATCCAATCAATTAAATCCTCTGGATCCAAGCTTCCACCATAAAATGGCACATTAGCTCTTGAACTAGAACCTGCACCAAAAATAGAGCTCAACATTCTTACCTCGGGAGTTTTAGCAGTTGTCTCTTCCTCTTCTTCAGGTATCTCTTCATCACTTGTGTCTCTAGTGTGCTCATGATTTCTTCTAGTTTCTAAGGCTTCCAGCCTTACTCTCAGAGCTCTTACCTCCTCTCTCAATTATGCATTGGCAACATGTCTTCCTCTCCTACCCCAACCTCTTCCAACTCCAACCTCCATCTGTTGGCACAACAATTCACTACTAGATACAATTTTCCTGTCACTAATGACTTTCTCTGAATCTGTTAGTAATACAGGAGTAAAAATAACCTTGCCTTTCATATAAGAAAACTACTCCAACCTCATAAACTAACAATTTCACAATCTTTCAAAAACAAAGACTATTGTGACCACACTCTCATACCCTCATGCAAAATCCCTTTTCTGTTGTGATACCAAAATGATGGCCTCTCTGTCTATGTTAATTACACAAAATCAAAGAATAGAGTTAAACTAGCTAGTCGACAAAGCGTTTTTCCATAACCCCTCCTAGCGTATGATCAAGACACCGTGACCAAGCTCCTCAACCTAGGGCTTATCGCAATGGTGGAAAAGGTGATTTGGTTTACGATAGTTTTGAATGCGATATCCGATCCATTTAATCCACCATGGTTTCCATTACACCACCAAGGAATCCGTACCCTTCCAGAAACTCTGAGTGCAATAATCTCTTGCAATCGTTGAACAATTTATTGATTGATATCCTCCGTTCGGATATAAGCTTGTTAACTAATCGTCGAGAACTGTCATTCTCCCTCCACAATGCACAGCAACCCTTTATTGACTGCGTATAAACCATTCATTTGACCTCTGTGCATTTAAACAAATATTTTCTTGCAATTCTTATAATGTTTCTATGAATTTCCACCAATCACCTTAGATTTCGATTGATATAAACATCATAATATAGATTTAAACTAGAATTGTTCATAGATAGGTTTAGAAACTTCAATCCATATCTTCCTCATGCGCAAATCCATTATACATATCATGAAATATCTGTATATAACAACAATTACACATACATAATTGCAACTTTATCAATTATGCATAACAAATCGAATTCAACAAACTAATAAACCTCTTTTCAAGCTTTATTTCTCAAATAGATCTTTACAACCAGAGATTCATATCTCTGAGTATGCTCCAACAAATTGATTTCGAGCTCCCCTCCGATCTAAACTCCGAGCTTTATGAGCTAAAAAAAGCTTCTTCGAGCTATCACAGCTGTGTGAGCTAAACTAATCTATCTAAGAAAAATAACTCAAACTGAATTAAATATAAGATAATACTATTTCCAGATCCTATAACCAAGGAACTCAATCTTTATTCAAACTCTTAACTGAACCCTATGACTCATCACTAACTGGCTGCTAGTATGTCTCAACAGACTTCAACTCAACCCTATCTGTTACACATGGAAAGGATCAAGTATCCTTATCCAGATTTATTCATTTTTTACAAAATAAAAGAAATTACATATGTGTGAGATTCTAGGTCTCTTAGGATTTCTCATGACCTCATGAATTCATAGATGACTTCACTTAGGTAGTCTATGCTCCTGCATCACATTCTTTCTAATAAAGTTGTGGTAATGAGAAGCAACTTGAGTGACATTTGTCTCACTTCATTTTAAATTCATTCAAATTTCTCGATTACAAAATCTATTTGTAAATAAACATATTCACTAAATCAATAATAGATTAAATGTTAGAAAAGTGGATTTTTTATAATAATAAAAAACACGTTTGAGGATTAATCACTTAGTGTGTGGCTAAGTTTGATTCACCAACATCGACCTTCATTAACTTGTGGAAATTAATTTGTTTGATCTATTTTCTATTTCATTGAGCACTAGCTATGGTTGTGTACTTCTTGCATAGTGTAACTTAATTCTTAAAATAATGTGAAAGTAATCAATCGTAAATATCGTCATAATGTTAGAAAAAAGGATCGCAGAGCAACAACAATATAACAAGATGCAAATATTAAACACATTATAAGAGATACACCAATATAATGTGGTTCATCTAAGATGGGCTACTTCCCACAGAAATTGCCAGTCCTTTTTTTTTAATACTATCTAGCAAAATAAAGGGATACAACCTACATCACACCCAATGCACTTCCTCTTCACTTTCTTACAGCCTTTCTCTCACAATCATAGAGATGGTTTTTCACAATGTTACAATACAATACACAGTCATATTACAATGATTTCCTTTTATAGGGGAATTACCATGGGAAAATACCATGGGTCACCCAATACCATGGGCCCATAAACTTTTGGCCAACAAAAAACCCAAAAAATCTTTTGAGGGGATTTGCCCCTGAATCCCCCATCCAAGGGGGTTGTCTTCCCCGCACCACCTTGCTGGGAAGAGTGTACATTAAAAATGGGGTACAAACATGATTAAACAATAACATCTTTGAATAAGGAATATCATGCTCCACAATCAACATATAACACAGATATTTTTCCGTAGAAACCCAATTTGTGAAAAAATGCCATTTGTTTGTCTCTTTCTATGCTAAGGAATGATTACAAATAGGAGCTATACAATCTCTAACGAAATGTTTGTCTTATTACTTCTTTGGATGTGTGCTATAGATTAAAAAATTACTTTCATGCCATTTTCATTCCCTATGGATAGTCTCATCAACTTGTTTTTGTCCTCTCGATATAAGAACAAACTTCATGTACCTAATGTTTTTTACCGTGTCATCAAATTCCCTACCGTTGAATCTAATTCTAGTACTCTGGATTTCCTCCATCTTCTTCTTGTCTTGATATATTTCTTTAATACCTTTTCCTACGGCTTCTATAATTTGTGGAAGGATAAGAGATTCCCCTACAATAGTTATAATTTCCTCCTCATCATCTTCTTAGTAGACACCCTTGTAAGTTGTCAACAAAATCCTCAATGTAATTTCCTCATATAATAAACTTGTTGTCTTATGGTTGTGGGTTTTTGTTACTGTATATTCCATATGGAATCTTCCCATTTGTTGGGATGTACACATGTCACCAACCTATGGAGCCATGTTTTTTACCAAGTAAGCCTAGAGTGGCCTCAATATTTTGTTGTCTTGAATCTCTTCTAATTTTTCCAATTGCAGGTGGAGGCTCTCTGTGTAGTAACGTGAAAGTCATGATGCAGAGGTTGGGAAATTTCTTGCTATGCACAATTTCTCCACATATTTTTCTCTATATGCCCTTTGTTTTTTTGGAGCATGAAGTACATAGGTAATATACACTTGACTTATCATTACTCAATTCCTCCATATTATTTGAAGCTCTATGTGTCTAGATCTCCACATAACCCACATATTTGTAGTTTTTTCCTTGTCCGTTGTCATTTCATGTGGAGTGTGAAGGAATTAACACCTTTCCAACGCATCCTTATATCCGTATGAACCATGCTTTATAAGGAATTATAAATAAGGATTCAACTAAGCTTGAGAAGGTTTCAACAAAGGGTTGTGACCATTAAAAATATAGGTTGAGCACTTAAAATGTAAGATCCACAAAAAATAATCCATTTATGTGTTAATTTTAGATCACATATCCCAATAGGATGTGTTTTGGTCCCCAAATCTTATCGGTGGAGAAGATGGAAGAACATAGAATCCAGTTTCTTCTTGAAGCCAACCACTCCATCAAATATGAATGTTGCTTGCTTCTAACATGCCTTAATCTATCTAGTTGTCTTCCATTGTTTTTTGGACACCAAGAATATTTTTTCCCTTTATGTGCCTTGATAAGGTACAAATTTAACCACCTTTGACCAAGTAATATTTATTTCCTTTCATGGAGAAGGTTGCATCCCTATCCCATAAGTAGATATTTCCAAGCATTTCCTTGCATGCATCAAGAGGTTCTACATCACATTCTATTAAATCAACATAACTATCATTAATGGAAATCTTGATTGTTTACATCCTCTAGTGATTCTCGTGGTATATTTCTCTTATAACCATCCAAAGGAATGTAATTATAAGTCATTAGTATCTATACCAAACTCATCTACTAAGGTTTCATAAATAAAATTTCAATGGAACCATTTTCAAACAAAACATTTACATTCTTATCCATCACTTGAAGTTTGACTTAGAATAATGTGCTTAGGTCTTCACATTCCCTTACCTATTATAGTGTGGTGAAAACTATGGTTTCATCAATATAAGAGGTTATTCCTACCATTTTTTAATTTCTTCTTGGTATATCTCATTCCCCCTTTTTGGGACTTGTACTATTTTGAAATGTAGATCTAGATGAATCTTACAACTATTTTCTTCATGTGAATATCTACATCATATTGATTACAATGCTTCTTGGGATGTTCTTGTCTCTTGGTAGTGGTTGGAATCATATTTCCTTTGTTTATAATATCCTTTTTTTTGGCTCGTTTGTTGTTTCCCCCTCTTGAATTCTAGCTCTAAGTAAATATTTGTGTTGCCCACCCATGTATGATTTTCACATTCAACTACTAAAATTGTCTTTAGACATGGTTGAGTAGGCCTACAAGGTATTTCACTACTACTTTAGGTCCTTCCAAAGAGATGGCCAACTTAATGTATTTCATTCAAAATTCACCTGTGTATTCTTGTACACATTGGCCATTTTCTTGCTAGAAGTAATTCTATTTGATGAGTTATTCCTTTTCATAACCTATGAGATAGAACTGTCATTTCAACAATTCTATGAAATTCCTTCATTTTTTAACTATGGGATTCTTGATAAGACTCAAGGCATATGCATAGCCTCCCCACCATCAAATACCTTTGGGTTTCATTTTAAATCAAGTATAATAAATCCTTTGGGTTTCTTTTATTTGATAAATGTCAAAATAGGGATCTATTCGTTTCAACTACTTGCTGAGTTTTTCAACATTAACTTAAACATCACGTGTTAGTATTTACATTTTTTCTTCAACATTGAAAGGATTCTTTGAAGATGAAGGAAGCGAGTAAATTCGATGAATTGTTAGGGTTCTCACCCTTGGGTTGTTCCTTACTTTTTTTCTTAAGAATTGAATCCTCACTACAATAATTCTATTACCATCCCATCCAATACAAAAATTATTTGCTCCAACCAAGTAAACCTGAATTTAAGGTGTCCTTTCGATGTTTTCATTAGAAGTTCTCATCATGTTTTGTCATGTGATTTTTCCAAGACCTTGCAACAATGGATTACCACTATTTTGGTATCCATTGTCGGGGTTTACCATATAGGTTTTTCAAAGTGGTTTTGGAACTTGGGATCTAATAACAATATGCTCCACAATTTCTTAGCTTATGGCTAAGTTAAATCAACAACAATAACCTTAATGAAAATTAAATTACTGATGTATGTTTTCTATTTCATTGTCCAATAACTTTGATTACGTATTACTTGTAGTTATAAGTTAAATGTAGAATATAGTGTTGAAGAAACCAATCATAAACATAGTAATAACAAAAATATCTTACCATGGAATCAACTTTGGGAAAATAAAACAAGAAATGGCCTTTATTTATCTCTTTTTATGCTAAGCAATTTTTATGAATAGGATCTACACGCCATTCAATAGAGATGGTGTATTATTATTTTTTGGTTTTTATTTTGTGGATTGTAGTTTGTATATAATATCATTTTCATTATTCATGTATAGGTTCATAAACTCTTTTCCATCTTCTTGATCTAAAAACACACTTCATGTGCTCAATGTTTCTACTTTGTGCCATCAAGTTCCTATGCTTTCAATCCAATGCCAATTATAGAATTCCATTTTTTTCTTCCTCTCCTCAATCAATATGACATTTTCTAGTAGTTCCTATTGCTCATGGAATTCCAATAGTTACCCTATAGCAATTAGAACTAACTCTTGATCTCGTTGGAAAACACACACCTAGGTTGTCAATGAAACCCTAATGTAACTACATCATGTAATATAATTTTGGCACTAGAACTATTCTTTTAGAGTTACTTTTTTTCCAACACATAGTGCATGTGGCCTATTCATATTCACTAGGCTATACAAATGTATCTAGTTTATGAGGCCACATCAACTATTAGGAAGACCTAGAGTGTCCTTGACCTTGTGTGTCTTGGATTTCTTTTTCTCTATTTAGTGTGAGAAAAGGACATTTATCTAGTAATGTATGTGTATGGATGTATAGGTTCTAATGCAAATAAATAGTTGGGAAAATATTAAGGATCCATAATTATTTTAAATGTGTAATCCTTGGTGAATCTTTCTAATTCTTAAATTTCCAACCACAAAATGTTTGGCTATATGTTTGTAAAAATGTTCAAATTTATATATTTTCTGGATAATTTTGGTGGTTTTTAGGGTAAAATATTTTATCCTATTGATTTTGGACAAATCATTTTAGAAAAAATAAAAATTTACAAATATTTTCTTTGAAACCCACCCCCTAAAATCATCTCACAAGATAAATGTATCCCCTAAAATCCTTCAGAACTAGTAATCTCTTTCTATGCATGGCCTTATCTTTCATAGAGTGTATAACATGAAGGAAAGAACCACTCCACCTTGCTCCATCACTCTGTAATCTACTTAACTAATAAATACAATTATTATTGAGCAACAATTAATGAGATATAAATTGTAGAATCATAAGTAAAAGAGACAATGATATAGAACATGTAGAAAACACTGCAAGGAAAAGGCCTTGTAGTAGAGGTTTTTAGTGTTACAAGATTAATAATTTTTTTCAAAAAACCTCCACTACAACCTCTACCAATGGTATCGAATGTTTTAATGGAGGATTCTATGGAAATTTATTATAACTTAAAAATATCGACGGCTAGAGGCTTTAGCGAAGGTTTTTTTCACTGGTGCACTTATGCCAAAGATGCACATGTACGCTTATGACAAATATGCACCAACGTGCTTCTACCAAAGATGCATTGATTGGTGCACTTCTAGAAAAGATGCATCAATGTTCTTCTTCCAATGATGCACTAGTGCATTTATGCTAAAGATGCACCGAGGCATGTATACCAAATATGCACTTATGTGCTTATACCAAAGATGCACTGGTGCACCTTCACCAAAGAGGAACATTGATGTTTTTTTATCCAAAACCACACCAGTAGACATTGGTAATGGAGCACGAGTGCTCCTACAGTAAATACGTATCGATGCACTTTTACCAAAGATGAGCACTGGTGCACCGTAACCAAAAATAAACATTGGTGTGCCCATACCAAAGAAGAGAATTGATGACAAAAAAAATTGTTGTGTACAAAAACCTTGTGAGCATGCAAATAAAGGGAGGTGATTTTGATAAATACATGATATTTTATTAAAATGTAGTGATATAATAAATTTGAATTTCAATATTCCAAGTATTAGTTCATATTAATGAATCTCTTATTTACTTGTAATTTAAAAAACGAAATGCTTTCCTAATATTAAAAAATATATATAGTTTTATAGTTAAAAGCATATGAAATAAGACATTATTAATAGACATAAAAATAATATTATAAAAATGTATAATAATTAATATTGAAATGTTAAGAATTACAATTTAAAGCCCTGGAGCACTGGTGCACCTACAGTAAATAAGAACCGATGCACTTATACAAAAGATGAGAACTAATGCACCTTAACCAGCAATGAGCATCGTTGTGCTCATACAAAACATGAGCACTGATGACAAAAAACAATATGTTGTTTATAGAAACCTTGTAAATGTGCAAATAAAGGGAGGTGATTTAATAAATACAAGATTATTAAAATGTTGTGATATAATAAATTTGATTTTGAATATTACAAGTATTATTTATTATTGTTTTTTATTTAATCAATTTCTTATGTGCAATTTAAAAATGAAATACTTGCCAAATATTAAACAAAAACTATAATTTTGATTGTTTGAAATAAAAAATTACATTTACAAGCATATGAAACTACACACTGTAATTCCCCCATTTGATCCATGTTATATTGTCCTATAATGTAAATTTTGTATGTATGCGATGTATAATTCCTAGTGCTGAGGTCAAAGCTAAGGCCCTACTAGTTAAGGATCGATTTGTAGAGGCCTGTATTATGTGATTTTCAACCATGGAAGATGTAAATATGTAAATAATTATATAATGCAAATAAATTGTTCAAGGATGGATATGGAGGAAATGTGAATGAGGGGGTATGATACCCATTAGGGAGAGGTTAGGGGGTTGTGGGATTCCAATCAAACATTTCCAAGTGTCACCTTGAGAACCATGTGCCATAAATGGCAAGTAGATACCCATGTACAATCCCATGACTTTTCTTAAATGTTGATGTAAGAAGGTAGCTAAGGAATCAAATCGAGAGTTTAAGAAAACCTACAAAATAGTGTTATGGTGGGTGTGACAGGTTATGGAGTTAGGTTGCTTGACTCAGAAGTCAAGTGCTTCATGGAATTGTGTTCCACCATCACCGTGCAGGAAAGAAAGACTTATGGGAAGGAGAAAGCATGGGCACTATTATTGTCATGCAAACAAATACTAGAGCTCTGCACATAGGGAGAAACAAAGAGAGAACACCCAATTTAGCAAGCATGGATGACGCACACTATCGGGGTAGAAGTAAGAGCTGTTGGATTGGAATGTCTTGGTGAATGACTTGTAAATCAGGTCAAGTGAAGAAACCTTGCATGGTCTGGGGGTGAAAATCCAACATAATCATGAGTTAGGGAGAACCAGGGGTGGAATGGATTGATAAACCCAGTGAAGGAAAAAATATATGAGAATTTAGTAGTCAAAACCTTTCTATTCCCACCCAGAATAGAACTAGAGGCAATGGTTTCCTAAGGAATTGTGTAGCAGTGAAGGGGGGCTTATTTTTGTTGGTTGTGGTAGGTTTTGTGGGTATATGGTTGGATGAACTGAGTGATATTCCTGTAGCTTTGTGGTTAAGCTCATTGGCTTAGAATCTCTTCTCTTTTTTCCCTGTATGATTGATAAATTGGGATACTCCCTTAGCATGAATGGCTATGGGTTGGTTGTTAGTGATCTAGTCTAGTTCCTCTCTAGTGGATATAATATCCTAACTTGAGGGTGATCTCAGAGTGCTGAAAGAATATATCCCAATCAAATACCTACACGTGGGTGGAACATTGCACTCACACAGAAAGTTGTTGAACAATTTCTTGAAAGATACGTATTTATGTGATGTTTGAATGTACAGTTATGGTTCAGGAATGTTTCATTTGTTTAGATGGTTGAATTCTTAGTGAATACGGTTAATATCAATGACAAATGCATGGTGAATACCTAATCCTGACTCCTGAAATCATTAGAATTGGATTCGGGACGTCGGATGGTTCAGCTGGAAGTTGGGCATGCGGTGTCGACTTGTGACTCCTAACATTAGTAGTGTTGGAGTTTGAAAAATGGGTCAGTTTTGGTTGGGAGATAGTTGGGAATTATGGGTTCCGAATGCCAAAGTTGGGGCATCAAGGTCGGTAATCATGGGAGATTGAAAATGAAGAGTTTGGCCACTTCTAATCTCTACTTCCAATTTCACCTTATGTAAAATTCGGGCTCAGAAGGAGAGTTGTGGAAATGGATTCAATCCATTAAGTGAACGGGTCAAAATATCGAAGCAATTACAAATTTGGATCAATAATTAGGTTGAGTTAAAGGTCTATTTAAGCATGGTAAACTACAAATCTACCTTGTCCAGGATTTTTGTAAATCGGGAAGTTGGGATTCTTATGTAAAGGGGTAGAATTTTATATTTCGAGTTGGTATTGGGATAATTAAGGACGCTAAGGGAGTTCCCCTCCATCTTAAAAGATTAGGAATAATTAGAGGAAATTTCAACTCAAAATGGGCCTCTTAAGGAAAATTAATAAAATAATAGTTAAAATAATAAAAAAAATATTTATTAATTTTGGAGGAAGAAAAGAGAAAAACTACTTTTTAATTCGTATTTTCAACATATCTCCATATGTGTTTACTCAAATTTCAATCGAAAGAGCTCGTTGGATGTGGAATTAAATTCCGCATCCAATGAGTACCCACTCGGCATACTTTTGATGGGACCCGCTACCCCAAAAATAAGAAATACCTGAAAAAATGTGATGTTGACATCATCATCATGTTTTTAAAGGTATTTCTTGTTTTTGGGGTAGTGGGTCCCATAAAAAGTATGCCGAGTGGGTACTCGTTGGGTACAAAATTTAATTCTGCATCCAACGAGCTCTCCCGATCGAAATTTGAGTAAAAACATAGGGAGATATGTTGAAAATACGAACAAAAAAATAGTTTTTTTTATGATACCTATCCCCAAATTTATATTAATTTTTTTAAGAGGTGCTCCCTTTTTGAATTTTAAAGCATTTTGATTGGATAATACATGATGACATGGAATTTGTATTATTTTTAGAAGGCCCATTTTAAATTGAAATTTCCTCTAATGAAGATTGGCTACGTGGCAGAGTGGTATCAAAACAAAAGGTTGGAATGCTCAAGATGTTTGGGCCAGAACCTACAATTACAGGTGGAAGAAAAGATTTAGTTTCCTCACTAGGGATATTCGGGGGAAAAAACTATAAACGTAGAATAAAGAATCAGAAGGTTTGGGTCAAGGATGTATGGTCAGTAATTCATACTACTAGTGTAAGTTTAAAATGTTCATGGGAAAAGAATGGACAATAATATTGTTACCAACATGCATAAACCATTTATGTACAATTCTTGTGTTGATTCCTTATGTGTCATTACATGAGTATTTCTAAGATGTCTAATAAATACTTTTGTGATGCACTGAATTTGCAGTTGACAGATTGAACAGTTGTAGCATGGGTAAAGGATTCCATACTGTAAATGATGCCAAGGATCCTTATGAGTACAAGGAAAATTTTCGTAGGAAAAATATGCAAGAAGATAATGCAGGAAACATATGCAATGGAAGAAGAAAGAAAATTACTACTGAGAACTTGATAGAAACAATTCAAAGTTTCAATGAAATATTGATTAAAGCTCAATAAGAGAAAAACCAAATCAATGCTTCCATCCTCCAAAGTCTCATGGATATGCACAACTGAGCTAATATAGAGTTGAATCCAAGTAATATGGGCGAGGAAGGGAGAAATGCAGAGAGACACTCTAGGGGATGCTCCATAAGTCACCCTAGAAGGAGGACCCTAAGTCTAAGAAAGATTTTTGTAAGCTGAAAGTGTAGGGTATCCTCTTCAATATTTTCTTACAGCACGTCATGTGATTCCTAAAGTTCTCAGATTACCCCAAGGCATACAACTAATAGAGCTAGAAGAAGGGATTTCAAAATAATTCCATAGGGAGATTTTAGGAAAGCAATACCTCCAACATTTGATGGTGAAAGAAAGGAAAGTCAAGAAGCAAAGGTGTGATTGTTAGAAATGGATAAGTATTTTAGAATTCATGATTATATAGAGATTTGAAAGGACAAAATTGAAATATATAATATTAATAAAAAGGTTGCAATTTGGTGGGAATATCTTAGGAAAGTAAAAGAGATTAGCAAAAGAAGAATTAGTTTGGAGTTGTTTCAGTAGGTACTTCAAGGAAAAGTACTTATCAGTTCAGTATTATGTGTTAGCACTATTTTGGTTAACATGTAAGAGGAAAGTGCTTAAGGTGAAATAAATATTTATATGTGAAAAATTTGGGCAATATGACTGAGGGGGGGGTCAAATGGGTGCTTAAATAGAGACCAAATTTTTCATTTTCCCATAAAACAATATGCCAAAGCTTGGAGGTGGATAAAAATAAAATAAAAACCCTTGTGGTCTGCAGTGGAAGGTTTCGACGATCCAGATATTCAGGTGGAAAGATATACGGCAAGTAATCGATCTGCTGTCAAAATATGCAAGGCTAAACTCAAATTGGTGATGAACGAAAAAGGTTTAATGGTCCATTCAGATCTATGGTGGGGGAAAAAGGTAGACAAGATCGATGGTAGATATGAAATCCCCTATGAGAAGATGCATGAAAAAATATGGATTTGAAATAGATAGAAAGTTTAAAGGGTGGCCTTAATGAATGGTGAAGATGAAGGGTGGATAATATAAACGACAAATATGGAATCTGTTGGGAAAACTTGTACGACTGATAATGAATCGAGGATTAGAAAAAATATTAAAGTTTAGTTTTGATCAGTGGTCAGAATAACATGTGCATGAGATCGACGGCTAATAGGTAATCTGCCAAAGGAAGTTGCTCACTAATTTGAAAATCATGGGACAACGGAAATAAAGGTGATGGTTAAAGATAAAGGGAATCAATGGTGTGAGATCGAGATCAAGTAAATCTATGGTGGATAGGTGATCCGCTAGGGGAAATTGCATGATATATAGACGGGATGTTATGTAAAGGAATAAAAAAGGTTAAAGTTAAAGGGTGATTAATATCAATGACTAAATTTAAAGATGGAGTAAATCTCAAAAAGAGACCCACTCTTGTGACATGCATGGAGGCTAAAAGAGAATTCCCCTAGTAAAGGATATACCACCTTTCACGTGGCTGACAGAGGAGAGTTTTGCTAGAAGAAAGTGGTAGGAGGAAACCGCGTTCCTTGATTCTAAAACAACCATTTTGTGAATACTATAAAAACAAAGGAACACGTGTTTAAGGGTTATTTGTCATTTTTTGCATTGGGAGAATAAAAAACATCTACGTGGACAAATCCAAGTCAGAAAACTATCTTTCCAGCCATCAATTTTCCTGGTAGGCCATGTTTTCACCCACTTAGTAATATTTTAAAATGGATAGCAGAGGTGAAGTTGAGGTGGAAGCCTTAGAGTTTCATAATTTTGAAGAAGTTTTTGAATATAGAGATGGCATAAGATTTGATACTGTTATGTCTTTTGGTCCTATTCACCAGCTAAAAACTAAGCTAGAATCCTTTAAAGACCAAGGAACTGACTTACACGACGTATTCTAGTCCCATATTTATCATTTCTGCCCAGACCAAACCCTAAATTTCCCATATTTTATTGATTCGTGTGCATCACATTACTTCTCTGAGAGAGTAACACTGGAGGCTGCTAAAACCAAAATCCTCTGCCATGTAAATTCCCTTATTGTCTGAGATTATCTTACAGTCACGCCTTCATTCACTTAGAGCTGAGAGGAATTTGTTAACAATACCTAATCCAATTACTTAGGCATGCAACCATTGAAGAGGAGAAACTTTTTTCTCTGGATGCTGCTAGAACTAATGTATCCATTACTAACCAATCTTTTCCCCTATATATCAACCTTTTTGATGAACAGTCAAAACTGGTTATTTCAATGCTTAGTAAGTAAAATTTAGGTCTACGCACAAACAGATTTGTCCTTGAGCTATTAATGATTTTTTTATTCAAAATAAGAATTCATGAGTGAGTCAGAATCTCGGTCCCATCAATCCACTTGCCTTAAATTTGATGAATTCCTAGCTGAACCATCAATTCTCAGCTAGTGAAGTACCACACTACCACACACTTTAGGTTTCAGTCATACCTGATCATAATGTTTCTATTTTTCAATCAGGAAAACTTGCAGATCCAAGATATGGTAATTACAACAGAGATCGGTAATGATTTTTTCATATATAAGAACTTGTTGATGGTAGAGGTGTATAAAGCATGATTTCAGAACAAATTTCCCAGAGTGTTACCAGATATGAAGGAGACTTTGTATTTTTCTCCTGATAGGAAAATAGGGTATTGGTTTCTCTTAGAATATCATACTATAATTAGGGTGTATGGATTTACTCATGAAGCATATATTTTTCCAGCATTCCTGACCCCTAGAGTTTTTACCTTGGAATTTATAAGACAAAACTAATTATGGAGAATGGACATTTTATTAGTTTTAAGAAATCCTCTGAGATTAAGTTTCCATGGGTGTTTGGGCCATTCATTATAAAAAATAAAAATACACACCCTATACTTGAAAGTCTACTACATGAGATGAATTTTTGGAAAATTTTTGTAGTCAATTATGACCCACACCACATTATTTCACAAAGAAGGTAGATGAACAAGAACAAGGCATTCGAGCATCAGGTAGTGCAAGGATTATCTGAGAGAGTTAATTGGATGGAATACCAAATATAGATGAAAGATGCAGAGGTTTTATAGGAAAAACCCTTGGCTATAATAGAATCAACATTAGTAATGGCACCCTCTCCAACCAAACTAGAAATGCCAAGCAAGACAGCTCATTCAGATGCCATGGAGACAGAGGAAGAAGAAATTTCAGAAACATCTAAAAGACAAAAATTTGAATCCGAAGGAAAATTGGTATAGGTAACTGAAGCGAAAAATAATAAAGGAAAAGGAAGGGTCACAGTCTTAGCCTTTGAAATACAAGAATACGAGTTTTCAGAGGTATCAAAAACATCAAGTGAGAAATTCAAATCTAGAACTGATTTGTATGACTAGTATAAGAAAGAAATGAATATCTCTTAAAAGGAATCCTCAAAATTATACTCAAAGTTCAGGAATATATCAAGCAAGGAGGTCTCACCGGTAACTATTAAATATCATACCATAAATACTTTAAATTTAGCAGTTGCCACCAAGAACAAATAGTTGAGATGATTTAAAATTTGAAGGCCATTCTAGTGCCTGATATGATTCACTTGCATAAGAAGACTGGATAATTTATCTATAGTGATTTGATGAAATCTACTCTTAAAGTATACAAGTTACAGTCCACATTATCTATAAAAAAAATCAATTGAGAAAGGAGAAAGTGGAATTCAAAGTGCACCAGCAATAAATAAAGAATCTTTAGGGAGATTTGTTGGCCATAGACAGTGAATGAAATAAAGGAGAAGTGACATAAAAGATACTAAATGAGAAGGAAATGACATTAAATTATTAAAGAAGAAGTTAAATATCCCTGCAACCCATCTAATTCAGGATTCTGAATTAACTGAATTAGAGAAAGAGAAATAATTGCTAACTCAAGAGCTGAGTGACAGTAAGGCAAAGCTATTGAAGCTTGCTGAGGAGGAAAATAAATGGGAAAAAGAAAGAGATTTCTTGATTGCCAAGATATATGTTCTAAATTAAAATCAATTGATTTTAGAAAATGATAAATAAGATAAAAATAAGGAAGAAAATGTACAAATAGTTCACCCTAATGCAGAAATAAAAACTGAATCTATTGTACATGCTATGTCACAGGTAAGTCTAAGAGACTTAGAAATCGTTGGTTTAAAAATTTAGAATCAAAATCTGGCTGATGCGATTATGAAGAAAGAAGACGAAAGGAAAGCATTGGAGAACAAAAATAAAGAGTTTCTAGATAAAAATGGGAATTTAGTAAAGAAACTATCTGGACAATTACCAATGCAGAGATCTAGACATCTCATTTGGGATATGATAATTGCAGAAGCTGTTAAAATCAGATTATACCTAAATAATATTCAAAAAAGGAGATGGTAATAAATGTTGTTAAAAAAATTTGTTCAACAGTGAAAGAGGCCTTGAATAAAAATCCAGTGGACAAAACCAAAAATACAATCAATTTCCTAAATACTTTATCTGGATAATATTTGAGGACAATGGGAATTCAGGACAAAATTACAGTGATCCCCTGGGCTAGAAAATTGGTGGAAAAACATCAACACATAGAAACTGTGCAAGCCAATATTGATATAATGCAACATCAGATAAATATTTTTAAATGTTTTTTTGTGTCTCTTTTCCAGAAAGGTTTTCCTTCCTTTTGGGAATAATATGGAAAATTTTTGTCCCGGTCAGAGTATTAGGCATTATTGGTCATATCTAGATTAGATCACACAAAATTTGAAGACATGGTTCACTTTGTGAGGAAAAATTGTAATTGATAAGTTGGCAGTGAATTTTGAGTTTATTAATATATTTAGGATAGTTTGTACCCATCTTCCACCTATTTCATATGTATATCAAGTGGAATTGAGATTGTTGGCAAAAAAAATGGTGAATTTGGAGCTACCATCTGTAGACCAATGGAAAACAATAGAAAATTTTGGAAGGACAAAATATAAACTACATTAGTGAAGAGTTCATCATAAGGCCTGAGCCAATTTCAAGACAGGTTTTGTTTTGGTTAATGTAATATATTTTTAATGATTAGTTTCTTAAGAGTCAAGTGACAAGTGTAATAAGGCAATTACATTCGCTTATTTTTAGTATGTAAGTAGTTATCAGCTCAAGGATCATTTTTGGATGTATTTAGGAAACATTTTTCAATGTAATGAGGGTTGGAACCCATGAGAAAGAACTGATTTTTGTAAGAAAGATTCAATATTAATACAAATATTTCAGTGCCAAGAAGGTTTTCTACTAGAGATTCTTGTGTTATTCATTTCAAAGTCTATACTTTATTTCTTTGATGTGAATGTGTTTCATGTTTATCTTTCCATTATGTTATATTTTCATGCTTGGATAAGTGTCTATTGCACTAGAATTCATAGGTTTATGCTCTGATTATTTGATTTCAAGTATCCACAAAATTTTTCCACTAAAGTTAATATTGGACCCATCTTTAGATTCCCTTATTAAAGGATTGTTTCTTATTCTTCCTTATCACCAGACAACCAAAATTTTGACTGTAAAAGAGTGACCTCCTTGCCTCTATTAAGAACTCCATTGCAAAGCATTGTCATTAATTATTTTTCACATTTGAATCCATGCCCAATGACTACATGTTTCAGTCATTATTCCCATTAAATTTAATTTCTTTCCAATATATCTGGACTTTGTGTTTATCTATTGAGAAATCCCTCTCTGGAAGGAAAGAAGGCAACTTTCCTACGAAATATTGGTTTTGTGGTTATCTTGGGATTACCCTCTCACAACCAAGGGTAAATTCTGAGTGATGACATCTTGGATCCATTGCCAGGGAGTGAGAGTTCAAATCTACCCTAGGAAGAACGATAATTTTTTTCAAGAAAATAGGATTTATGTGGGAAAAATGGACTTCTTGCATCTAATATTGGTTGTGTTTTTTCCCTGGCGACTCCACATTAATTTTCAAGAAGGTGTTTCAAAGACGACATCTTGGATTTCAGGAGATCGAACAAAAGAGGTAACAATAATTATGAAACTTTGTACAGTGTGGAAGATCTAGAAAGTTTAATTAGGAAAAGAAAAGGAAAAGAATATGAAGGTACTTCTCAAATAGAAAGATCGTTTTCTCAAACTCAAGAATAATTTCTCAGCTTTCAAGATTTTGATTTGGAAACAAAGTTTGAATGGACTCTTTTAAGGTCTAAATCTAAATCAGATTTAAAGTTGCAATCAATCCAAATAGACTTAAGTCTTACCTTCTCGATTCACTTTGGAAAAAGCTATAAAACATTGTAAAAATGAAAAAAAAGAAATCTAACAGGAAAAGCTCCTCAACCACTAGTTTCTAGTATTATTCAAAATCCTCTTGTTGTTCAAAACCCTTCTAGAGCCATGGTTGCTGGGTTTTCTCCACTTTATTTTCCTGGTGTTTTACATGGCCTTCCACATAATTAATCTCAAAGGATTACATTGTTTGATGGCACGACAGGATTTGAACAGGAAATTCGATGACATAATTTGATGTCATCCGACATATCGTACGGATGTGTCGGACAACAATGATGAATTATTTTAGCACCGTCGAATTGCTAACAGTCAGGAATCGGTTTTTCGACGGATCGGGCATCGAATTTTCGACACTAGGGCTTAGGTATTTCAAAGGATATGTGTCATATGTCCAATACTTGTGTGTAGGTTTTTCAATGGATATGTGTCGGATTTCCGACGCTAGTTCGTAGGTTTTTTTGAAAGAAAATAATGTCATATTTTAAATTGTTTGTCCCATATTTCCAACGGTAACTATGTTCATGGTGTCGGATATCCGACGACCGTGCCATTATAAATTTAAACATTTTTAAACATTCTGACATGTTTGTTCTAGAAGCGACGGACAGTTTGCGAAAATTATTTATTCCTCAATGGATGGTTTCAGGAGTTGTTTTATTCTTCAAGGGGCGGTTGCGGGAATTTTTTTTTCTTCGACAAACATTTTACCGGGATTTTTTTATTCTTCGAAAAACCTCCATTTGAGAAAATTGTGATGCCTGGAACTTGATTTTTTAATATTGCTGATAGTATTCATTCACGAAGTTTGTGACAAAATGTCAAATAGAAATATTCCCGATCCAAACAAAAACAACCGACAATTGCTTCATAGATTATGGGATGCAGTGAAATGAAGGGGTGATGGAAAATGTTATTGTCCATGTACTAAATACAGGGGATTTAATAGGAGAAGAATATTGATCTCAACAACCAAAAAACATTGCAGGGAACATGGACACGCTGAGGGGGGGAATGAATATCGTCCATTTGTAGGTTTAGCATTATAAAGTTTTTTATATTCTTTGTTTTGGTAAATGTATGTATTATTTTACTATTTCATATATTAATGTATATCTATTGATGTTTCCATGTATTTATAAAGGAAATACATCCTACAACATATCATCCAGAGGAAGTGCTTTTAGAACAAGTTCAGAATCAGGATCATGGAGCATCTATGTTTAATGGAGAACAAGTGAATGATCATATTGAACAAGATGATCATACTGATAATGTAGTTGAAGATGATGGTACAAATACATTGATCCATGATTCATTTAATGTTAGAATGGATGATGATGATGATGATGATGATAATGAAAATTATGATGACTTTGATGATGTTCACAATATACCGCTTCTCGATAAGGCATATGAACCCCTTTATGAAGGCTCCAAAACAAATCTTGTCTCTATTGTATTGTTGATAATGAACTTGAAGGTTATGAATGGTGTTTCAAACATTGCAATCACACGGATGCTAAGTTATGTAAAATAATCCATCACATATATAGGACCATGATAAATTTTATCTTTATTCCTCTAATAATTGTATTGTTAACTCAGTATTGATCATCGTATGGATGAAGCATGTTTCGTTAATATTATTTATTTATTACATTAACTATATATATATATATATATATATATATATATATATTTTCTGTAGCTTGATAAATGAATTTTTGTTACCACCATCAAATATTTTACCTCGCACATATCGAGATTTATCTTCCATCATGAAAGGGATTGGAATGCATTATGAAGCAATTCATGCATGCCCCGATGACCATGTTATATATTATAATCAGCATGAATTTGCAAAAGAATGTCATGTAAGTAGATATCGAATAGATAAGGTAACAAAAAAAGTTCCTTAGAAGGTTCTTCGTTATATTCCCATCATTCCATGTTTGCAACGACTGTTCAAGTGAAAAAACATAGCATAATTTATGGATTACCATGCCAGGAACAGAAGCCAAGATGATGTTATCTGAATGCCTGCAGATGGTTCTGCTTTTAGAGATATGGAAGAAAAGTGGCCTCACTTTAAAGAAGAACCATGTAATCTTAGGATTTGTTTGG
>LPNX010061308.1:355308-384477 GCA_001517045.1 Pseudotsuga menziesii
GATAATATGTACAATGCTTCGCTCGGGACTTGACCATACACATACGGACCAATCTCCATGCTTTGCATCGATTGTATGATTAAACATTGAACCGATGATACATATACATGCAAATGTGCAACGATAATATATATGTGTATATTATACCAATGAGATAGCACCATCGGGTTATAACTTGCAGCATATCCGCCTAATCATTGCACCGCTTATTAAAAACAATAAATCATATAACATTGCGTGGATTCTTATGTGAAGATTAGCATAGCAAAAAAGAACAATTTGATGAAGCCTAGCCATTGTACCATTCCTTTTCACCGAAGCATGGAGATGTAAATTTGCATAGATTCTCATATAAATTTAACATGGCATAAATGAGTCGGTATAGATAGGAAGCCTGAAGTATTCATTTTGCTGAACTCCATCCTACTAGATCTAAACTTCAAAGTTTGTCATAATGGCAATACATCCAGCTTGACCAGAAAAACTAGCTAACAATCTCCCCCTTTGACATGATGGCAAACTTTGAATGCTATCTCCCCATTTTGGTATCCATGGCAAAGTCTATAAATTATGCTCCCCCTATGAGCATGGCTCTCCCTATCTCCATCACTGTTACATTTGACTGAGACATTTACCGAGACATTGACTGAACACCCAATTTTTTTCTAAGGTATTCAAACTGAGCAGTGGGCAGAGGTTTAGTAAAAATGTCAGCTATCTGTTCTTTGGAAGGGATATAATGTAGCTGTACAACTTTATTAGCTACTTGTTCTCTCAAGAAATGATACTTGATTGGAATGTGTTTCGTTTTGGAATGGAGAACAGGATTCTTGGAGACACTTATTGCACTGGTATTGTCACAATGAATGGGAATGGGCTCAACATACTTTACCTCTAGATCAGCAAGGGATTGCACCATCCATAAGATCTGAGTGCAGCAGGTAGCAGCGGAAATATATTTTGCTTATGTAGTGGATAATGAGATAGAACTATGCTTTTTGCTTAGCCAAGACACTAAGGACTCTCCCAAGAAGAATGCTCCACCACTGGTGCTTTTCCTTTCATCTACACAGTTAGCCCAATCTACATCTGAATATGATATGAGTTGAATATTCTGATTTTTGGGATACCACAAACCATAGGACATTGTACCCTTCAGATACTTGAATTTGCGTTTCACAGCTAGCAAGTGACTTTGTTTGGGATCAGCTTGAAACCTTCCTACCATTCCTGCAGCATGCATAATATCAGGTCTGGATGCAGTGATATACAGCAAGCTTCCAATCATTGATCTGTACCCCTTTTGATCTACTTCTAGTGATGTATCTTCTTTGCTTAGCTTGCAGCCACTAGCCATGGGTGTGCTCATAGGAGTAATGTCTTCCATTTGAAACCTTTTTAACATCTCTTTCAGATATTTCTCTTGAGAAATGAATAAGCCTTCAGGCTTCTGGATGATTTGGAGTCCAAGGAAATAAGACAACTCCCCAATCATTGACATCTCAAACTCAGATTGCATTGAGTTAGCAAACCATTCAACAGAAGAATTGTTAGTACATCCAAAGATAATGTCATCAACATAAACTAGTACAATCAGCAAATCATCACCTTCATGTTTGATATACAAGTTGCTGTCCACAGGACCCCTTTTGAATCCTTTATCTTGCAAGTACTTATCCAGTCTGGCATACCATGCTCTCGGTGCTTTTTTTAAACCATACAAGGCCTTTTTTAGCTTGCATACATGATCAGGCTTATCAGTGAGAGAAAAACCTTCAGGCTGCTCCATATATACTTCTTCTTCAAGATCTCCATTCAAAACCGCTGACTTGACATCCATCTAGTATACTTTGAATTTTTTATGACAAGCATAGGCTAGGAACATTCTTATAGCCTCCATCCTTTCCACTAGAACAAATGTTTCATCAAAGTCTTTCCCTTCCACCTGAGCATATCCTTTACACACCAATCTGGCCTTATTTCTTACAACCTTTCCTTGTTCATTTAATTTGTTCTTGAAAACCCATTTTGATCCAATAATGTTCTTATATGTTGGTCTAGGAACCGGCTCCCATGTATCATTCTTTTCAATCTGATTCAGTTCATCATTCATTGCTGCTACCCAATCCTTATCTTTGCTGGCTTCATTAAAACATTGGGGCTCAATTGTAGAAAGAAAAGCAATATGAGATTGTTCCGATTCCAGTAAAATCTTCCTTATTGTCTGAACACCTTTGCTTCCATCACCAATGATTTGATTTTCAGGATGATTCTTTCTGGTTATCCTAGAATACGAGTGTATAGTGGGTTGTTTCGATTCAGCTTCTTCATATTCTGATAAATCAGATTCTTCTTTTTGGGATTCTTGGACCTATTTTTTTGTTTCTTCATTTGTATATTCCAAGCAAGAATCATCATCATTCTTTTTACTAATATTTTCATGACTGTTCTCATCAACTCTCACATCTATACAATCAACCATTTTATGCAGCCTCTTGTTGTAGCACCTATAGCCTTTGCTTTCTGCAGCATATCCTAGAAAGATCCCTTCATCTGCTTTGTCATCATACTTGCCCAGATTTTCATCATTATTTTTGATGTAGCATTTACTCCCAAAGATTCTGAAATGCTTAATAGTTGCAGGGCTTCCAAACCATAAATGATATGGTGTCTGGTCATTGTTGGGTCTCAAATGTGCCTTATTTAGAATGTGTACAGCTGTATGTATAGCTTCCACCCAAAAACCTTGAGAAATGTTATTTTCCTTCATCATTGATCTAGCCATTTGCTGAACTGTTCTGTTGTGCCTTTCCACCACTCCATTCTGCTGAGGAGTTCCTGCTATCGTGTATTCTTTCTTAATCCCATGCTCATCACAAAAGTCCTTGAACTGTTTCGAGCTGAACTCTCCTCCTCTGTCAGATCTGATTGCTTTAACTTTTCTCCCAGTCTGATTTTCAGTCAGTGCCTTGAAGATTTTAAATTTGGAAAACACTTCAGACTTTTCTTTAAGAAAAGAAACCCAAATCATTCTGGAATAATCATCAATTACCAACATAAAGTAATTTTCTTTACCTGTTCCTTATTTTCTTGATGGGCCACATAAGTCTAGATGAACAAGTTGAAGGGGCTTACTTGTAGAAGAGACATTCTTCATTTTGAACTGAGCCCTTGTTAACTTTCCCATTTGGCATGGCTTACAAACATCATCTCGAGGTCTGAATATCGCTGGAAAATCCCTTACAGCATTCCTGTTTTTGAGCTTTATCAGATGATCGAAATGCAAGTGTCCCAACCTCCTGTGCCATAGCCATCTCTCATCGTATTTGCTGAGATAACATTGTTCTGTTTCTTCTCTTAAAACATAAACATTATTCTCTGTTCTTACCCCTTTTGCAACTAGCTTTCCTGAGGAAACATTTTTTATTTTACAGTCTTTTTTTGTGAACAAGACCTCACACCCTTTGTCACACATCTAACTCATGCTGAGAAGGTTATGCTTCAACCCATCCACAAAGAGAACATCCTGAGCTTTCCCTTTACCATTACTGAGATTCACAACTCCTTTTCCTCTGACTTTTCCTAGAGCATCATTGCCAAAGGTTACTTCTCCTGCTTTATGTTCTGATAACGTGATGAACTTTTCTTTGTCTCCTATCATATGTCTCGAACAACCACTGTCAATGTACCAATGACTTTTCTGTTTCTGTACTGAGAGCACCAGATTGCATTGAGACGTTTCTTTCTTTCTCCATATGTTTCTTTCTCCATACGTTCCTGTGTATTTCACGCTCTGATCTGCTTTATTCTTTTTTAATTTACAGTCTACGGTTTTATGCCCATAATTGTGACATCTGAAGCATACTGGCTCATTGTATAGTAAATCAAAAGGATTAATGTTTCTATTGTGCATTCTTCTTCTAGCAGCTGGCAGAACATTACGTCCCATATGTTTATTCTTTGAAGAAAACGTTCTCTGGGTATAGTTTATCATTCTTCTCTACATATTTTTGAAATTATAGATACAACTAGTGGCTCTATGCCCAAAATTAGCACAACAAAAATAATAACCATTAAAGAAATTTCCATACCTGACTCTTGGTGGATCTCTAGATGAGTAATTCATCGATTTATGATGTTCATAACTGAATCTCTGATCAGCATGCTTTACTTTGCTATGTGGCTCCTCTTCATTAACTTGTGATGGAACAGACTCATCTTTTAGCGCTACATTCTTCTGCTGTTTTGTGTTGTTTGATTCATTTACATTAGTCTCTTTACATGGTTCAGATTTTGCTACGCTGGAAGTTTCATTCTGTTTGATACTTTGAAATTTGATCACATTGATTGACTCTTTTCTTCCCGAAACACCGCTGCTTTCTCCTTGGCTGTATCCTAGACCATATTTAATTTGTGGAGCTCTCTGTCTGTTCAATATGTTAGTTAGCTCCTCTGAAGCTTTAATACTAGAAATGTTTTGATTATACAGAGTTTGATATTTACCCAGCTCCTTCTTAACAGTTACAACTTCCTTTTCAAGAAGTTCACATATGATTTCACTTTCACCCAACTGATGTTTCAAAAATTCTTCAACTTTCTTTGCTTCTTCAAGTTTTAGCTTTAATAGAGTAACGTCTTCTCTACTTGTTTCATGCTAGACTAGTAGTTGCTTCTGTTTTCTTTTCTTTAATCTTAATCTGTCAATCTCTTCTAATGCACTCATCAGCTCTCCCTCCATATCTACAGTGGCATATTCATCATTGATTTCATACTCTGTACAGTTCTGTTCGAGGTTTTCTATGGCCATTAGCATAAAGTTATTTTCTCCATCTTCATGAGAAGATTCAATATCAGATGTTCCTGAAGATTCATTCTCGTTCACACAAAGGCTTTTCTTTTTATACTTAAACCTGTTTTCTTTATTATAATTTTTCTTGGGAAAACTCTCTTCTTTAGCAGAGCACTGCCCTTTTTTCTTATGGGGACACTTAGCAGCAAAATGCCCTACTTTACCGCAGTTAAAGCATTTAAATGGCAGCTGGCCTTTATACTTTCCAGATCCAGTCTTCAACCTCCTTACAAATTTAGCCTCAACGTCATCCATTTCCGAATCAGTATTCTTGTCTTCTTTAAATGAAGCTTCTCTAGTGGTAGGTTTATCTTTACTAATCCTCATTTCATAGGTAGTTAGAGTTCCTAGAAGCTGATCAATTGATAGACTTTTCAAATCATTCATTTCTTCAATTGCAGAGACTTTGGGACTAAATTTATCTGGTAGAGATCTTAAGATTTTCTGAACCAAGGGGGCTTCATCAATCTTTTCACCAAGACCCATCATGGCATTCACAAGCTCTTCAACTCTTAAAAAATACTTACTAACAGTTTCATCTTCATTCATCTTTAGCTGTTCAAATTTTAATCTGTATGTCTGAAGTTTGGCATCCTTTACTTTCTCATTTCCTTCATAGCTGCTAATAAGCTTATCCCACATTTCTTTGGCAGAATCAAGATGCATTACCTTTACAAATTCACTTTCACCAAGACCACTCAGAATAGCATTCATTTCTTTTGCATTGAAAGTAAACTCTAGCTTATCATCTTTGGATGCTAGCAGAACAGGTTTTGCATACCCAGTCTCTACTACTTCCCAAACATCAGCTTCTAGGGACATTAGATATGTTCTCATTCTAACCTTCCAAAAGGCAAATTTTGTACCATCAAAAATGGGTGCTTTGTTTGTTGAGCCATATTGACTCACCATAATTACCCTTCGGGATCTACCTTACACTAAAGGCACACTGCTCTGATACCAATTGTTACAGGTATTTAACTGAGAGGGGGGGTGAATCAGTTAAATAGATAATTTTAATCACTTGTTTTCCTTAATCATGAATCAATGAATCTATGTAGCAACTTTCATTCAATAAATATATATCCAGCATTAACAGGTATGAACAGTTAGCATATCACACATCAATCAGTCACACGATGAAGACACATTAAATTAATGAGGAAACCCTTAAGGGAAAAAACTCTTCTTCTTGGGATGTCAATGGCTTTGTCAGCTATACATCTCTTTATCTGAGCACCAAATCAGAGAGGCTGCAACCTCTGTGTGCAATATTCTACTTGCTGAGAGCACCAACTCTCACTTTCCCCAGCACCAACTGGGTGAAGGCACCAACCCTCTACTTTTGCAAGCACCCAATTGCAGACTGAGACAACAATGTCACTCCTAGCTCCTCCCTGCCACCCTTAAAAGCTAGAATATACAAATAGAATCAAATCATAATAATACAGAAGCATTCTTGCTTACCACAACACTCTGCTTTTCTCAACTTCTCCAGCAATCTTCTCTGTTAATACATAATGTATCTTTTTCTCTTCTTCACCGTAGACCACACTCATAAAGCAGCTATCCTTTTTATTCATTACTCAGAATTCTAATGTTCTGCCGTATATATCCTTTGCTCAACCATCAAGCCCCCTCTTCAAAATCAGTTTTACTATATCATTTTTTTGATCTCCGTCCCATCGATACACATTCTCTCGTTTCAAGAAAACTGTTCTTTTTTTTTCATATATTACTCATCGAATGCCAGATGTAAATATAACCTACATAACACTTCATATTCTCTATAATTAACTGTTCGAGTCCCCCTTGTTCTCTAACCATATACCTGAAGTTTTTAACACGTTCCATTACACAACTCTTCGCATACCATCATATTGAAATTTTGACTGTTAATTAACTCATTCTCTCGGATGCTTACAACTGTATAACCATACATTTGTTTCCTTCTGCACAGTAATAATTATTGTAATGACAGACGAGTCCCAGCTTGTATCAATTCGCCATGCCACGAAGTCATTCATTATGAGTCAATAACACTTATAATCTCAATAGTTTTCTGTTATATTCCTGTTCTGTCTTATTATTTAACACTAGACTCAGCTACACATTAACGCTGCTCCACGATAATACCAAAATAGTTTCATAATACCGAGCTGTTGCAATATCAAACAAGAGTTGAAATATACGTTACATTTCTTTATTACTCCACCGAAAGTATCCAAGATACCACACATCGAATGCTTCGCCGACTATCATAATAAGAAGGATGTTCCAATGCTTCGCCAACTTTTGTAATAATAAGGATGTTCCAATGCTTCACCAACTATTAGAATGGTGCTTCGCCAATTATTATAATATTGCAATGACTATATCGTGCCAACAATGCTCCGACCATAATATATCAATAATCAAATGAAAGGTGCTCAACCAACTTATCGAAGTTTTATTAACTATGCAACGTCATATATAAAAATATGACAAATCCTCCAAACTATGCGAAACTTATATATAAAAATATGACGAGTCCTCCAAAAAGTGCGAGCTGAGATTTGTTTCGATGGTGCACCAAGAGTTATCGCACAATATCCACATCCCATCTCTTGTTGCGAAGGTACAGCTATGGTGCACAAGCATACGGTCCACAAGCCTGGTCGTACATTGTGCGGCCATGATCAAGACTTGGCTGAAAACCCATCCGAGGGTGCACAAAATGGTTCCAATGTACAGAATACAAGACTTTGCTCAACTATTGCGCAGACTCACCAGAACAATTTGATGTCAACTTTCAATCTGTGCACAAAATGGTTATCGCATACTATACTCATCGCTCGGCTCATCTCAAATGGTCATCATGTTATAATGCACCGCGGTATTTACCATGAACATTTGATGAGAAGTTCCATTCTATGGTGCGCAGGATCTTGCAACATCTCGATGCTTTACCTATTGGATGGTGCACAACCAATGCTTCGCTGATAATCCATCAAATGATAATATGCACAATGCTTCGCTCGGGACTTGACCATACACATACGGACCAATCTCCATGCTGTGCATCGATTGTATGATTAAACATTGAACCGATGATACATATACATGCAAATGTGCAACGATAATATATATGTGTATATTATACCAATGAGCTAGCACCATCGGGTTATAACTTGCAGCATATCCGCCTAATCATTGCACCATTGATTAAAAACAATAAATCATATAACATTGCGTGGATTCTTATGTGAATATTAGCATAGCAAAAAAGAACAATTTGGTGAAGCCTAGCCATTGTACCATTCCTTTTCACCGAAGCATGGAGATGTAAATTTGCATAGATTCTCATATAAATTTAACATAGCATAAATGAGTCGGTACAGATAGGAAGCCTGAAGTATTCATTTTGCTGAACTCCATCCTACTAGATCTAAACTTCAAAGTTTGTCATAATGGCAATACATCCAGCTTGACCAGAAAAACTAGATAACATCATGATGATGATAATATTCATCATTATCATCATCATCAACATCATAATCATCATCATCATCATCATCATCACCACCACCACCATCATCATCATCATAATCATCATAATCATCAACATCATCATCATCGTCATCATCACACATCATCATCTTCATCATCATCGTCGTCATACTCATGGTGATGATAATCATCATTATCATCATCAACATCATCATCACCATCATCATCGTCTTCATCATCATCTTCATCATCATCATCTTCATCATCATCATCATCATCGTCGTCGTCGTTGTCGCCATCATCATCATCGTCACCATGTTCATCATCGTCATCTTCTTGACGAATATAATCATCATCATCATCAACATCATCATCACCATCATCATGATCTTCATCATCATCGTCATCATCGTCATCGTCATCATCATCATAATCATCATCATCGTCGTCATCAACATCATCGTCATCTTCATGATTATCAAAGCTAAGGGACATGAGATAGGTAATTGGTTCACTTTATTTGGTTGATAATTTCAAATATCCCCAACTTTATGTGTTTTCACAAACCATCAAAAATAGGAATATTTTTGTTGCAAGAGAAGATAAAAATAATAGAGTAATATGATGACTTATAATAATTATAATAGTTTTTAAGATATGATTTTATAATATTATAATAGAAAGCATTCAACTCGAACTTTTTGTGTAGCTAGGTTCTACCCTAGTTGTCACTAACTCGACTCACATGCTCAACTTTTCAATCATCGTTCAAAGCTATATTTTCATTTATCCAAGATAGGGTTGTGTCGTTATGTAGATGGTTCTTCCCTCATTAATGTGAAGGTTCATTATTCAAGTTAGGATGTTTTTCTTCCTCTTAGGTTTGTATCTCTCTATTGAACATATATTTGGAACCCATAGTTCTAGAAGTCGAGGAATCTATTAGATATAAGAAGTATTTCAAGAATACAAAAAAATCCTTTCATTTTATTGGCTATATTCAACAATTTCCTTCTCATCACTTTTTGATTGAAAGGTTTGCCAGTATTATGCAATTTTTTTCAAAAATGAATATTTGAAGTAAACTAAGTTTTACTTATTCTTAATGTTCATGAAAAGTTCATATCACTACCTATATGTGGATATGTGTAGAAATTAACCTTCATATCACTACCTATATATGTATGATGATGATAAAATAATATATAATAAAAAAACATAGTAAAAATAAAATACATATAATATAAAATAATAAAAATAAAATACATATAATATAAAATAATATATAATGAACAAAACATAGTCTTTTTCGACATTGTTACGACCCGTTTTGGACAATTCTATGCAATTTGGACAGTTTTATGAATTTTGGAGTAGCTCCTGTGTGTCATTTCGCAGTGGCTTAGGGTTGAGAATTGGAGCTCAGGGTTTAGAATTGGAGCTCACGGTTCAGAATTGGAGCTCATGGTTCACGTTTGGAGCTTACGGTTTCGATTTGGAGCTCATGGCTCAACAGGTAAGCATCACCTCATTTTTTTGGGCATACTGTGACAGGGGTTTTTGGGCATGCAACCAGTTCAGGGTTTTAGCTTGGATGGGCATGCAACCGGTTTAGGGTTTTATTTTTTTTGGGCCTGCTGTGATGTTTGTTGTGTATTTTTGGGAAAACATCTACAACCACATCAATTCCAAATTGAAATTTTAGATTCCCTAGATTGCCACATTATTAGGATAGATGAGATCTAGGGGCAACATTATCTATTGGCTCACCGTATCCCACCCATCATTGGAGTTGCAAGGGATTAGGGAGAAGTTCTATGTGAATACTCGACCCAAATAGAGTAGTGGTTTACCTTCAAAAATAGTTCCCACTCTTTATTGTGCACCAAGTTTTTCTTACAACAATTAGAAACCTGAATTGAATGAGATGAATCCCCCACCCCTATATGATTATAAAGGGTTTGTCAATGTTAGAGTGAACTCGATTAACCACTCTATTTCCAAAATTTATCTAACTCGGTTTATGGATGATTTGATTTTTCTTCGTGTCATTTAGAACATCCATGTCTATATGTAACCGCGCTATGCATCAAATCGAATGGATATCATATACAATAGGGGGTTGTCCATTGGACATGGGAAACATACGGATTACCAACATGAGGGAAAGCCAACAAGTTTTATTTGGTCTTATTAGGTCCTTAATTTTTAATTTTTAGAATAACATTTGTTTGGATGAGGTGGTGAGAGATGGAAAACATTTGGTTAGATAAAAAGAGGAGATAACAGGAAGTCCATCAAGCCAAACAAATGAAGAAATACATTTGATATAGGGTTTTGATTGGAACTCCCCACCCTTAAGAGAGGATATATTTTGTAAAGATTTAGGCCTGGAAAAGGGTTGTTGGTACTGTTATTAATGCTGTTGTTATAGTTGATAGCTAGTATAATTGTAAGGCTTTTTGGATAATAGTGGATAGTCATTCTTGTAATATGATCTGTACTAGACTTGTTATTTTATGTTCTAAGGATGTATTGGATTATGAAAAATATTAATGGAATGAGACTCCCATTCCAAATATTTGGTTTGTTCCTTATATATGCAAACTATGTGTTGTTTTTTATTCCACAACTATGTTAATAAATGAATTCTTATTTAGTATAGTTGTGTCACATTCTATAGTAGAAGGTGCTAATAATTATAAGGGCTCGTTTGTTCATGGTGGTATGAGAATGAGATGCACTTGAATGAATGGGTACTTTCATAAGTAAATAAAGGAACCCTATATGGTGGAGTCAACGTTGGTCATGATGTCCATGTTGCATTAGAGTCATATAGAATTTAGTGTTGTGTGATTCTTTGGGTTAGACCTTCCCCTCTCGAAGCATTGAATATGCCAATGCTTGGACTGTAATAGACCACCTTTGTTGGACACTAATGCAAACCCATGTATGAGTTTGAGCCAACATTTACATCCACTCTACGGGATCTCTAGAGAGCTAACATCATTATTTGTCCATTACTATAAAGGAGATTTACTCAAATATTTTCCTGGACTTGTTGATTTCACCGTTAAGTTGAACCTAAATGATAAACAGAGAGGAGCACTAAGCAAGCTACAACACTCTGTAGGAAATCGAATGAGTAGAGATATAATGATGTTAGTTCTTGGAGATCCTATGAGTGGATGCTTGGTTGCTCTATAGGTTCCAAATATTTAGGTTCCTCGTTAGATGCTTCACTATATGAATCATATATGGGGTCCCCAAAACTATGATTATTGATTTCAAATATAACATCCAACTCTTCATGAAATGGATAAATGCATGCATTTTCCATCTCATCATGAAACAAGGGTTTGCCTACAAAATATTCCTCATTAGAATATCAACAATATGGACCATCTAATTCAGATTCTTGGGATGAGTTAATATAATAGGAGAATGGGTTCTTTCATAAATAGGGCCTTCTTCAAAGGAATCTTCATGGATTTTTTCAAGGGCTTGATTTTGTGGAGGGTAAACTAGATCCTCAACAGATTCCTCATCAAGAATAGGATCCCATATCTTGTATAACAATTTGAGAATATTTACAATTGAGTATACACCCTTACTAGGAATCCATATATACCAATTTCTTATGTCACGTTTTTGCAAGTTAAGATATATATTGAACATATTCATGTTAATATCCTCAAGGTCACATTCAACCTTGGAAGAGATTCAATATGTAATTCAACATGAAACCTAGCATATTCCTATTTCCCATGGAATTTCGGAATGCATTCCTCCCACATATCATTATGAAATTGATTAGGATAACCCAAGATGTCCAAGAAAACCATTAGAAGTTTCTCTAAAGTGTTGGGTTATGCACTACAGAGTAGGACTGAAGAGGTTAAAACATCCACTCTACAGGATCTCCAGAGAACTAACATCATTATTTGTCCATTACTATAAAGGAGATGTTCTAGAATATTTTCCTAGACTTGTTGATTTCACCATTAAGTTGAACCTAAAGGATAAACAGAGAGGAGAACTAAGAAAGCTACAACACTTTGTAGGAAATTGAATGAGTAGAGATATAATGATGTTAGTTCTTGGAGATCCTGTAGAGTGGATGCTTGGTTGCTCTACAAGTTCCAAATATTTAGGCTCCTTATTATATGCTTCACTATATGAATCATATATGGGGTCCCCAAAACTATGATTATTGATTTCAAATATAACATCCAACTCTTCATGAAATGGATAAATGCATGCATTTTCCATCTCATCATCAAACAAGGGTTTTCCTACAATGATATTCCTCATCAGAATCTCAACAATATGGACCATCTAATTAAGATTCTTGGG
This sequence comes from Pseudotsuga menziesii, assembly GCA_001517045.1. NCBI lineage: Eukaryota > Viridiplantae > Streptophyta > Pinopsida > Pinales > Pinaceae > Pseudotsuga > Pseudotsuga menziesii. Next base: position 368,003 of record LPNX010061308.1, read on the forward strand.
ATGAGATAATATAATAGAAGAATGGATTCTTTCATAAATAGGGCCTTCTTCAAAGGCATCTTCATGGAGTTTTTCAAGGGATTGATTTTGTGGAGGGTAAACTGGATCCTCAACAGATTCCTCATCAATTATAGGATCCCATATCTTGTATAACAACTTGAGAATATTTACAACTGAGTATACACCCTTACTAGGAATCCATATATACCAATTTATTATGTCACGTTTTTGCAAGTTAAGATATATATTGAACATATTCATCTTAATATCCTCAGGGCCACATTCAACCTTAAAAGAGATTCAATATGTAATTCAACATGAAACCTAGCAAGTTCCTATTGCCCATGGAATTTCGGAACGCATTCCTCCCATCTATCATTATGAAATTGATTAGGATACCCCAAGATGTCCAAGAAAACCATTAGAGTATTCTATGAAGTGTTGTGTTATGCACTACAGAGTAGCACTGAAGAGTTTAAAACATCCACTCTATAGGATCTCCAAGAAATAACATCATTATTTGTCCATCACTATAAAGGAGATGTACTAGAATATTTTCCTGGACTTGTTGATTTCACCGTTAAGTTGAACCTAAATGATAAACAGAGAGGAGCATGAAGAAAGCTACAAAACTTTGTAGGAAATCGAATGAGTAGAGATATAATGTCTGCAGCAGCCTGCATACATCCATCACTTTAATTATGTTAGTTCTTGTAGATCCTATAGAGTGGATGCTTGGTTGCTCTATCGGTTACTTCTTGGATTTAATAATTTTTTGTAAACTACTATACTTTCTCAGCAGAATCCTTTAAGTTTTCATGAATAGAATTCTGACATGTAGAATTCAATAGAAGTCACAACATATTTTTGAATCCTAATATACATAATTCCATGGACCTTTTCGGAGATAATTTTGCACACTTTTAAATGGATAACAACATGTTAATGATAATTCCAGGCAGTGATAAAAATCATAAGATAGAAGTAAAACTTCACCCTGATCACTTTTAATCCTGGGCAATGATTAAGCATTTCAGGTGTGTCTGGACAATCCATCCACCCTCTGCCCTAAGTCGCTGCCTCAAATTAATTCTTAACAAACCACAAAAAAATTAATTTTGGGTGCAATCTCAGCATAAATAACATCAGTCCTAGGTTTGTTGCAACCGTGGAGAAGGAACCCTAGGCATAAAAAAGGGACTACTATGCACATTTAGGCAAATTGGAGCTACATATAATGATAAACCTGCATGTAAGGTGATGAGCAACAATTGGAGGCTACCCTAATCAAGTCAGTCCTTTAACAATATACCTCAAATAGGTCAGATCATTGATGTATCTCAAGATACTGTCAACACCAATAACATCCACCTTCAACCATGTCACAAAGAATGGAAACCTTGTTTCAATAGTGGAAAAAAGGTAGGTCAGATTAATGGTTTTAATCCTAAATTTTTTTGAAGATGTTAATCCAACAAAATGGACATTTTGATTTTTCCACCACTTAATTTAGGGTTCTTCCCCTCAACCTTTGAAATTTTTTTCATGCAATTTATGTAACTTCGATTCTTCAAATTCATGATATTGCAAGCCTTGGGCATACACATTTTGTATGTAGCTCAAATGATAGATGGATTGTGCAATAAACTTGGCCCAATATCCTGATTCGACCGTGAGGTGCTTAGTTCACTGGAAATTGGGTTAGGTAATACTTGGCCATTAATGGACAATCATGAATCTTATGGTTTATGCTTTGGGTCTTGAAGCAAGTACTAGGTATTTTGATGTCCTCCATTTGTTATTTGAAAATTTTATGTCAATTGTCACTGTGTCTGATTTTTGTTTGCCCCTCTTACATTTAACACGAGAAGATGACCTTTGTGGTTTAGGCAGTTGGTTAGCTTTAGAATTATTCTCTGGTGTGAGTGATCTTTGATGTTTCCTTGCCATTTTTCCATACCCTTGGTTTACAAAATCAAACGGTTCTTCATATGTTTGTAGAAGATTTCTCTTGATTTGACTGAAGCTCCTAGTACATATAATAGACTATTATGTTGGTAGAGACTGTTGAAGATTAAAAAGGTTTAATTTATCCCTAGACAATTATAGTGAACCTATATGTGGTGTTGAAGAACCTAACCTCAACCTATTTGATGATGGAATAGAGAAGGAAAAATTTGAGCTTCTCTTCTTGAATCCTTCTGTATATGCTTAATAATCTAAAAAAAAACCAATTGATGCCTCTCTCAAAGAGTCTATAAGACTACAATTTGTTTCAAACCTCAAGTTTGTGAAAATGGCAACAATATATTACACAAATGATAAGAGAATGATAAAATATAAAAAATCATTCGTGTCACTTGAAACATTGAGCATAGAATCTAATGATAAAGAAGACGATGGTGTTCTTGTTGACAACATTAGGTTAATCTATGCCTCCTTGATGAGTGATCACATAAGGATAAGAACTTGGGTCGAATTTGTAGGTGAACCAAACCATTTGCTAATTTTTCTCCAAGTGGAAAGAGAGGAAAGGTCCAAAATCCATTCAAGTTTAATATGGTTGGTTGGAGAAAAATACTTTGTCAGATTGATCAAAGTAGAATGCAAGCCATTTAATGCCACCCTATTAGGAAATTGACAAGAGAATAGCATAGGATGAACAACATTAGCATCACTTGAAACACATATCATAGAAATTAATGATAAAGAGAAAAGGAAACAATCTACTTAGGTAAGTGTTTTGAGCCTTGTCTCACTACATTTAGAAGACAATTACAAAGGATTCATCAAATCATCGAGGAAGGCATGATACAGTTAATTTAAGAGCCTTTTTATTTGTGCGGAATAGTCTTTTTTGGTTCTTTCTACTATGGGATTTCCTTAGGGTTTCCTTAGGGTTGAAAATTAATATGGGAAAACAAGCATCATCATGACAAGCTAAAAGGAATAAATCAACAAATATTACAGACTGATATAAATGTATTTAAAACATTGTTTTCATTCTTGAATGTGCCAAGTAGCAGATATGGAAATGTTCGCTCTTCACCACCATGGATTAGATGTATATATATGATTGATGTAGGCTAACACTGGGAAATATGGATCCAAGAATGCCTGTAGGAGTTGGTCTGATTTCTTCCATTATTTTGGTGGTACCTATTTGAAATCTCCCAACTCTGTTCAAGTTAGCTTTGCCTTAGGGTTGAAAATTAATATGTTAATGTTATACCATAAATTAATCTCCAATATTGTCTTAAAGATGGTATGTAACATTGTAAAATCATATTTCCAAATAAACACTACCTTCTAGGGTTCCATATTGATCTACAAGGAAGAACTTGTGACATGAAGATACATACTAGATCGACATAAAACTGTGTTTCTTTGAGCAGTATGGGTGAAAAATAGAAGACTATAGATCAATGATAAGTTAGGGATAATCTTAATTATAAAAGGACCTTTGGGTAGGCAGAACATGGCATCAATTCATCCTCCATTGGAGTCCTTCAACCAGTCATCTCTCTCCCCTTCATGCGTAGGTCTCAAAATATTTACTTTGGGAACAAAGTACTGATACAGTTTGATCAAATCCATCAACTGTGCAAGATCCTGAAAGTAAGGATATTGTTTTATGTTTCACTTTTGTTGTCAAAATGAAGAGTGAAAAGTTAGGAAGTACCAAACCTAGTAATTATGTGCACGTGGACTTAATGTAGGGAGAGAAGTCATGTCTACTTTTTTGATCTTGAATGGGAGAAATGATGAAACCACAATAGTGGTTTATAGATGGATATTTAATAACCATGGGAAGATTCATGAGTTAGTCATAAGACATTCCAGTGTAGTGTTGTAGGATTGCCACTATAAAAATAAGGAATTGACTTTATAGTCACAATCCCATTAGTATAATAAATTATGGGAGAGAGAAAAACATCCCTACACAAATATTAACCAATAAGTATGGTTTTGGTGTATCATTTAGAGAATAAAATCCTCTAATAATAGTTGTTATTATGACTCTCAAAGGTTCCTACATGATATCTGGGCACTTTTAGGCCCTTGAGCTTTCAAGCTTAAGAATCCATAAACACAGGAATGTGCACCCTAGAAATGATGGAAAAGATCATAAAACATATTAGGTAAAATGGATAATCATCTACAACATCACAACAACATTCATGGGAAAACTAAAAACCACTTACAACCATCAAAAGCAAGGGTTACAACAACAACGAGTGTAGAGTAAGGAGAGAGGAGTGGCCAAGAAATTGAATAATCGGGCCAATGTAGAGTGGAGAAGTGACCTAGAAGTTTGGAAGAAGAGATTAACCAAGATTCCTTGAAAAAGGAACTCATGTCAAAGATGCTTTTTGAGGGAAGTGACCAACATAACAACTCTATATCACTTCTATCCGAATTAAATGTAGATGAATGTGAATATATGTTCTTTCAAGGACATAGTCCAGTAAAGGAGAACCTCCAGGCCATGTACATACATATATTAGCATAAATTGCAGTGTAATATTTGTTGGATATGCATAACAGTTCATCTCAAGCTTGACAATGTTGAAAGGCCAAATTCCAATGGGAACATGCATACATATGAAGTTTGTGAATGGACAAAAGGCATTTGGAACTCCTCTGAATTAAGTTTGTGTAGTGTTTGTTGTTATGGATTACAAATACCTATGCATTGGATCCTTGAATGTAATGAGGACCAAGAGCATTAGACATAGACTCATTAAATCTGAAAATATTATTGTTGAAAGGGGGTTAGGCCAGTAATAAGAACACCTGCATATCCAAATACACAACTACCATAATCGCTCCAACATTCTACATGTCATCATACTTGCTATATGTGATGTATGTTTCTAACATATTTCCAGAGACGTGAAAGCATTGGTGACCAAGCATAGTACCCATCCATGTATATTTCCAAATCCTTTAGGAACACACATTTATAATACATTATATAAATATTTGTGAGCATATCATAGTGCCCATGTATAACATGATATTTTATGAGTCTACCCAATACATGTTCGGAAAAGGCAATGCAAGCAATAAGTGAGAATGGAGACTTGTATGTAACTAAAAGAGGGGCATACATTAGAATTTTTAGGGCTACCAAATTCCCACACCCATTACCCAAACTCATTCTTGACAAGACTTTTCTTTAGGAATTAGGAAACTTTTACAAGTTTTTTGCTTATAACTCTTTCCAAGTTTTTTACTGGTATTTTTCTATGTTTTTGCCAAAAACAATTTCGGCCATGGTGTAGGTAGAACCAAACAGGTATTTGTTAGACCTGTCTTCCTCCAGTGAGGGGATTTTGGGAAGACTAGAGGAAAGTGAGACATCCAGTAGGTCTACAAGGGCTAGAACAACTAGATGTTAGAAGATCAGAAGAAAATTCAATAAACCCATGGAATTTTTTCTCAAAGGAGGGGGATCATGTTCCTATGATGATGAGACAGTGGGAGACATCGAGGTGCCCTTAAGGTACAAACACCTATTGAAACAATGGGTTCCTAGGGATATTCCTCAAGTAAACACTAATTTTTGTGTGAATGAGAGGATATATAGAATTGCACTATCGTCATTGCATGGATTGGGGTTGTTTTGCTTGGACGACATAAAGGTTGGATACAACAGATGTATAGAATTGACGGAGTATGATGGACCCTCTTACAACTATAGTGATTGGATGCACTTGGTACAATATACACAAAGTATGCGTAGATATGGGTTGTTAGCGAATTATATACAATTGAAAGAAAAATATCAAAATAAAGGAGCAATGTTGTATATGGACGAAAGGCCAAAAACAATTGGTAATATTGCATGGTTTATAAATAGTACAAAACTGGGGTATACACTGAAGCCACCCAACTACATATTTGAGTCGCGTGAAGGAAATTGTGTCTTTGTATATGCAATTAAATCAATAGCTGCTGGAGAAGAACTGCTTATTAATTACAATTTGAATCATGTAGATACAAACACGGTTAGTATGGTTGTGGTACATCCAACAATTTAACCAACCTTTTATTAATTATTTTAACATCTATAGGATTTTTCATTAGCATATAATTGTAATTTTCTACTTTTCTGGTTTCGTTAGGTAATTTTTAGTATGTTTTTGATGTAGGGTTCTCTTAGGGGCACCTTCCTCTTCGTAGATGTTTGTAGACCTAAGTCAAGGCGGCAGGGAGGTATACATCGATATTGCCAATGTAATAAATTTAGGATGGACATATAGATATGTTGTTATGTATTTTCATTAGTATATTCAGTTCATTTATATAATCTTATCTATTTTCCATGCAGAGTGTTGATCAGGGAAGCCAACTGGATATTGATCAACCGACTGCAGCATCGGGGGAACAGGAAAAAATGAATGTAATTCTCCATTTCAAATACTTTAAAATTGTAAACATGTATTTCGTGTAGCATAATGTTTATTTTGTTATGTATTTTTTCATTTTAATGTTTGCGTTCATGATGATAATGTTGTCTACCTTTTTTACAGGTTGAACGGGGAAAGTACCCAACTGTTGATCAGACGACTGGAGCTTCGAGGAAACTAGTAAACCTAAATGTAATTCCACATTCTAAATACTTAAAAAATGTACACATATAAAATATGTAGCATAGTGTTTATTTTTGTTCTGTATTTGTTAGCTTTTACATATTGCGTTCATTGTGATAATGTTCTCTACTTTTTTTGTAGGTGGTTGATCGGGGTAAGTCCCCAACTGTTGATCAAACCACACCCTTGTCTAGGCATCAGGTAATCCTAGATGTAATCCTATGAATCTATCATGATAGACAATTTTTGTTAATATAAATGTTTGCACACATTATTGCTTCAAAGACTAAGTGAGTTTTTATATATTTCTGTTGCAGACAGGGGATTCAATTTATGAAAAACCGTCTCAACACTCTTTATAGAATGAGGTCTCCCAGTTGATGAGGGATAGTGAAATTAGAGGGTCTGCAGACCCGTTGAGGGTGCTACAGAAGACTAGGGAAAAATAAAATGAGGAACTGGTTCTTTTGACATTAACAGTTCCACAAACAGAAGAGATCAAAAAAAGGATTCAATTGTTGTTACAACAACGTAAAAAATTGGAAGTAAGTTCTCAAATAATAATGTAAACTCATTTATAAGAACTTTATAATATTTAATTTTATACGCTATTGAACTTATCATACAATGGTTTGAATTTACAGCATGTTATGGAGCTTATCAGTGGTGTTCAAGGCAATGTTGGTCCCAGTGACCAAACCACTCCACGTACACCACATACTGCTCCCATATTGTCCATTGAACAGTCGGCAACACACTTTGTGACACCCCCGAGGCCAGCAGAGGGTGCAACTGATGCTGCCCCACCCACAACAGATGCTGCAGGAGAAGGGGTGGATGTAGGGTTAGATAGAGATGTGGATGCATTTCTGGGATCTTCTCGTGTCACTAGAACTGGTTCAATAGTGTGTAAATTTTTGGTGAATGAAGAACTGGTTACAATAAAGATAGAGAGGATTCCAGGTGATTATAGATTGTTCAGTTTAGTTTTTATAATTTGTGTCTAATATACCGATAATATTTTTTAATGTTGACTAATGATGGCATTAATGTTTTGTAGGAAATGATATATTTTATAAACATATGAATGATTTGGCCTTGGAGATCTTCGGGCCCACCATCTGCACAATGTGGAATAAGCAGCCAAAATATTTAAAGGATGATCTGACTAATCGCTTGGTTGGTCTGTTCGGAAAAGATACCTTTGATACATCAAAGGTCCTACAGAAGGCTGGAAAACATCTGAAGATTGTCCGAGACCAGTATAGGGTTCACCTAGAAAAGAACCCTAGGTATGAGCGCCCTCCAATGATTCCATCTATGGAGTGGAAAGCCTTGGTGGAAGATGGAAAAGAGAAGGGCTTGAGAAAATCAGGAAAGATACCACCAGGAACAGGGAGGTATGTAATACATTCCAAAATGTAGTGGTAAGCCTTATTATTACTAGTTTTTATATCAAATTTGGTACATCGACTAACGTATTTCAAAACTTGATTAGGATCTCGCAAGAATTGAAAAAATTGGCCAACATAAGCTTGGGACTGGTGGTACCTCAAACTTGGCGGCCCGATATGTAAGTATCACAAAATCTGAATCTACATCCAAATATCATACAAATAATTATTTTCGTTTTGTTCTGGAAAAAAATGTAAAATTAATGACATCATGCAAATATGAAGGTCGACTGGTTCAGAGAATTTTCCAGTGTTGATTACATGAAGCTTGGCTTCGAACAGGGCTTTGATGCCATTGTTGAACACCAAAGAAGCTTGTTTGGGCATACTACACAATCTTTTGTTGATCCATCTCGTGTGTAGGTATCTACAAACTGTATATTTTAATGATAATTTATTAATTATCATGCAATTTATTCCTTATAAATAAATTTTTTATTCCTTTTTGAGTAGGAAAGTAATGATCTCGTTCATGTCGAGGATGTACATGACCAACCAGAGGAATATCATGCTTCGATTCCTGGTAATGAATTTATTAATGTGCTACTATTTTGTATAGATAATTGCAAATGATGAAAATTAATTCTAATTCTACACAATTCAACTGCAGAGCATGTAGATGTAGATAACACTGAACAGGTTGGGCCTGTACAAGATAATGAAAAACATGCTGATGTGCCCATGGCAGGTAAAAAAACACATTCGTAATGTTTTTTTAAATGAATTACTCATATTTATAAAAATATAAATATATTAATGAAATATTTTGACATTATTGTAGAAATTCATCGCCCCTCGCCAGAAGTTCAACCTTAGAAGCAGACTAGTAGGGATACCGAGGATCAGATTATGGAAGATGTGACTCTAACTAAATATTTAAAGAGAATAAAAGTGAAAAGGAAGTGACTAAACAAATTTTGAGTAATTCTTATTTATAATAAAAAAAATTCATGGTTTTTTCCTTTGTTTCATGAATGAATGTTTAAATAAATGCTTTAATGAATGGTTTACTGATTTTTTTTTATCTGCCATTGACTAAATGAATGGTTTAATGAATGGTTTTTTCAGATGTTGAATGATTGAATGGTTTAATCAGTTATTTAAAGAATGATCTAATGAAAGCATCTTTCAGCTATTGAGTGAAATAATTTGCAGTAGATGCATTGTTATTTGGATTGTGAAATAGTGAAATAAATTGTTATTTGCAAGTAGATGCATTGGGTTTGTGGAATTGAGAGTGATGTGAAGGGGGGGAGGGTCCATAAGAGCTTCTACCTTGACGTGGTTGGTCATGTTTACTAGAGAATATTAAATTACTCTCGAAACAGAGAGGGGCTCAATGAATGGTAAGGAAGAATACATTAAAAAACAGATATTTCTATCATTTAAGTGTATAATATTCTCTATTGCTATTTGACTCCTCCATTGGAACTTGTTACATATAGCATTAAGAAACATTTCCATAGTTAAGAGGCAAGAAATGGTGTTTTGATGTGATCGATGGCCTTATATACATAGTGTTTTTGGTTATCCATGTTTTATCAGGTAATCTATTATTAACAATTAATTTACTTGAATAGTTGAATAGTATTGTAATTTACATTGTAATAGTATTGTATTTATTTAGATTGGTTTTGTTATTTTCATAAACAAACATAAATTTATTTGATGGGTCCAACATGAAACTATTGCAATAGGACAAAATTTGAAGTATGTTGAATGGTGTTTTGAAAGGTAAAGCATAAGAAGACAGTACGAAGCTCCACAAATCAAGGTATAATTATGTTTTCTTTTGTTTGATTGAGCTGTGTATTGGGTATTTATGCATGCGTGCACACACACATTTAGTTGATGATGATGATTACCATACATTCAGGTGATATTTGTTCTATCTGATCTAAAAACTTACCTTAAATAGTTTGATTTATTAGGATAATTGTCCCCTTGGTAATACTTTACCAATTCCATATAGCTATGAATTCCATATGTACATGAAAATATATGGGAAATGACCATTTATCGCCGGACGTATGGCTATGAATTACATTTTATTCATTCGTCATATTTTTTGAACATTGAATCACCCAAGTAAAACTTATATGCATGTACATGACATTGAATTGAAGGATCATAAGAGGGCACACTATTTTCTTTGTGGGCGAGTCCCGTTTTCTTTCTTCTATTTTAAATCTAAATTCTAAATAAGGACTTATTTTTGCATTTCAAATTACACCAAGATATATTCCACATGTAAAAACGTCCTCCATAAAGTAATGATGGATTATGACAAGTAGAAGCAAACCCCAACCTCCAAAATACCCTAAGATGCAATGTTTCACCTTGTCCACAAAAATGTCCAAGAGAAGGCCTCTCCAAACTGGAAGGAAACCTAAACTTATGTTGTGTCTCCCCTAAGTCACCTTCAAGAAAGATGCCCCTCCAATCATATTCATATAGCAACAAAAAAAACAACTTAAAAGAGATATCGGTCTCCATATATCCAATTGACTGATCCAATACTCAATTAATATAGAAACAAGGCCTTCCTTCAATGAAAAGTATCCTCCAAGGCCGAGTGCTTGCTGAAAGAAGACTTTCAATGGTGTCCTCAATCCTATGTAGACATAGTTGAAATACCTCGTAAATGGAACTGGATTCCTCTAAGGATGACTTATGTGGATTGGATCAACATTTTTAAGCCTTATATGTGATATATAGAGGAGACTTTATAACACATCAATGTTACCATACTTCTTCACTGCTGAGTTTTTTTTCCTAGATTGTACCTTCATTATGCTAGGAAAGGTGCACAAAACTTTTGAAACATGAGTCAAACTTTGACTCATGTTCGTGATCACAACAAGGATGAAAATTCTATGTAACAGTTATGTTTGATATATATTGCCATATCTACTCAATAGTTGGTGATCATTCTTATTTTGATTACATAGATTTTAATTGCTTGAAAATTGTGATGTTGTAGTTTAAATACATCCACGTATATCCATGTACTTTTCATACAATGGATATGATACTCGTTATTTATATGATACTTAATGATATTCTTACTAACTTTAATCTAGCTAACTATGGATTATACTGCTTATTAACCACAATTATTACTAATATAAACTATGGAGGATTTCTCCATGCAAATGATGGATAAAATGAAAATAAACAACTTCCTTTAGAAGAATAAAAATAATTCAAACTATAGAAATGATAAACTAAGAAAGTTATGTATTTAAATCCATATTTTCATTGTATAGACTAATGAAATGCAAACAATGACTATTATGTAAAGACCAAGTAATAGTTATGTTTCTGCTACATAATCTAACTAATCCTAACAGAAATTAGAAGCAATTTATGGACATAATATTAATTTTATAGATCATTTAACATGATATATCAACATAACGATTATAGTAGAATATAAAACAAAGTAGGATAAATACACTAGTTACATGTCTAAGTCTGCACATTTGTAGAAGAAATTGGAGTTACAACAACCATGTTCCACCCAACCATAGACCACTGAGTTTCCAATCTACGTTGTCAGCAATCTCTAAGCAAGAACCATGACATCATAGGGATTAGAATGTATTTCTATCAATTGGAAAATAACTCTTTCACCCACAAATAATTTCCATGTCTAGTGTAGGAACCAACTCTTACGCTCACAAAAAATTTCTTAACTTGGGAAAAATGCCTAACACTTCAAAAGTGATCACACAACAAGTTCCCATGTATAGTAGGTAGTGTCCTTCCCTCACACATATCCATTTAAATACTATTTTCCTAGGTCTTACATAAGGACCAACTTTCTCTCCTTGGGAATCAGTTGGCATGAATCCCCTCATAGATATTTTGGGGGTGATTCCTCAAAACAATTTCATGACATTTGTCATCCTCTTCTTTTGATAAGTAGGCCTATGTTCCCCACCTATGGGGTTATGGTTTACCAAGTTCCAACTGTCCTTACCTTTATTAAAAATGCTTTTAATTTTATTTTACAACCAGGCCTTCATATGAACTCAAATGTCAAGCTATTAACTTGTTGAAATTGAAAAAATAATAATAATGTATTTTCACCCAGTCACCCAAATTTGAATTTCCAAACCTAGTCACAAATAATTATTAAAGTTCAAGCATGAGGGACATTACAAGGCAGCACCAAAACCTATGATTCAAAATATAATTTCCAAAGTTACACCGAGGTTTGAGTTCATGAGTTCGACTCCTAGCGTTGAGTTTCAACCTCATGCATCTTCCCAGGAGGTGCATATCATCTCTATCATTGATGATGAACGTCAATCTACCTAGTTCTTTTAGGATGTCGTTCAGTTCTACATTTTATGTTTATATTAAGCATATCATAAGTATCATAGTTCAAATTGAGACAATGACATTTTTTTGTTGTTTTTTCTTTAAAAACTCATAATTTTAAACGTTAGAGAGGCCTTAATGAAGCCCTTTTGTTTTATTGCGCCAATACGTGCTCTACAGCCCAATATGAGGGAGATCTTGGAACGTTTGTTATGAGGGAGATCTTGTAACGTTTTTCCATCTTGTAACATTTATTACTAACAAAATAATAAAAAATAAAAAATTTAATTATCCGCCAAAATAAATGGCGGCCACAAAAAAAACCTAATATGGGGGATATGTTGTAATGTTTCTACTTAACAAAACAATAAAAAAAAAAGTTTAATTATCCGCAAAAAAAATGTCGGTGAGAAAAATAACACAATATGGGGGGATGTTGTAATGTTCCTACCTAACAAAATAATAAAAAATAAAAAATTGAACTGTCCCCCAAAAAAATTGTTTGTCTTGCAAATGGTTTTAAAACCATGTGCAAGACCTCCTAAACAACCCATGGTTTTATTGTACATGGTTTAGGAGGGCCTTGCAAGTGGTTTTAAAACCATGTGCAGTGCCTCCAAAAAAACACATGGTTTTATTGTACATGGTTCAGTAGGGCCTTGAAAATGGTTTTAAGACCATGTGCAAGGCCTCCGAAACAACCCATGGTTTTAAAACCATGTATGGAGGAGATATTGTAATGTTAGTTCCTAACAAAATAAAAAATAATAAAAAATATTATATGTAGGCCATAAATAATATTAAATATTAATAGTAAAAATATTATATGTCAACCTTAAATAAAAAGACGTGTCTTTTAGTTTGAATCAAATCAATGGCTATATATAGGACACACCAAATATCTCTTAAGAAAAGGTTTGAACCTCGAGAGATTTGATGCCTCTCGACGCTTGATATAAATGAGTTTTCTTGCAAAATATATATATATATATATATACACACACACACCTTAATTTACAAATCCATATATATAATTTATCAATTTTAATATAATTAATTAATTTAAAAAAATATTATATATAATTATATATATAGATGTGTAGATTAAGTTCATTATGTGTGTGTGTGTGTGTGTTAAACTTAATCTACAAGTCTATACATACATATTTACAATAAACATCATTTAAACTTAATCTACTACCGTAGATCCATCGTAAACCCAGATCTATCAAGCAGAGGAATCCAATTTTTTGATGTGTTATTTTTTTAACTTAAATTTTTTACATGTCCATAAGGGAATTTTGATCCCTCTTCATGCTTGAAGTATAAAGTTTTAAGATGGACCTATTTTTGTTTTTTTTATTAATCAAAAATTGAATTTTTTAATGTCTTTTTATTTGGTCTTAAATTTTTTTAATGAATTTTTTATTTGGTTTTAAATTGTTATTTTATGAGTGGGTATATATATATATCTATATATATATATATATATATATATATATATATATATATATATTATTTTTTACTTCTTTTTCATTATTTTAAGGCTACGCAATTTTTTTTAATTAAGCCTTACTTTATTTTTTGTAACAACATCTCACCTATACTAAGTTTTAAAGCACCTAGACTACTCTCAACTCAACAAATCTATACATGCATATATACAAAAAGAGCCATGTGTTGGCAATGTCCTCGACATTTCCATTGCTACTAGCTTACGACTAGTTTTGAATAAGAGCTTTTCTATCATAGAAACGATTATTAATGAATTTGTTTTATTCTTTTTTATTTATAACATTTTTATAATAATAAAAATATTTAATAAAAATAATAATTTTTTTATTATTGTATTGTTTTAATATTTAAAAAAAAACAATAATTTATTCTATCAATTTTTTGGTTTTTTAATTTTTTGTTTTTATTTTTAATTTAGAATATTTAAAACCCAAAGATATCAAAGCTTGAGAAGTTTTCTAATTCAATTAGAATTAATTAACCTAATATTGGAAATCCCTACTTCGAATTCCTAAAGTATGAGAGATCAAACTTTAGCATTCCAAATCCTTTATGTTATCTCTTATGAATGGAGAATGTAGTGGATTCCACATGGAAAAATAAAGGGGGACACATTATGTAACTACTAAATACTGAATACAAATAATAATGACATCCCACTTCTAGAAGTGGGTGAGAAAATGTATGCATGCCACTTCTTTTCAAGGACAAATCTTGAATGTAAATAAAATCAAAGGCAAATAATATTTTAAGGTGTACGATTCATACATCATGTTTTCTTTGCTTCACAAAATTATTCTACTAAAATAAAGGGGCCTCTATGTAAATTGTGTAAATATTTAGCTAGCATCTCTATTTGATTATACTTGCTTGATCTCAAGAGGTGAGTTGACAATTGTTCTAATCCTCTAGTTTTTGGCTTCGATTGCTTCATCATTGACACTTTTGCTTTGTTTCTTATTGGATGATGGATTTGTGACTTGATGTTATTGAAGTAAGACAATTAGTGAAAAGTTGTGAGTTTTAGGTTTCCTAGTTGCTTGACAACGTTTGCATCCGGCATTTATTTATATGTTTCACAAGGAGAAGATTATTTTATTTTATAAAATTTAAGACCATTCTTTTATCATTTCCTTTGAATGTGATGAAATTTATTATTTTGTATATTTTTTTAAATCATTTCCTTTGAATTTGATGAAATTCTTATTTTGTATAAACAAAATGTTATCAATTTTAATATCCTTAATAATATTTATTCATGTCTTCATCAAATTACTATTTTTAAATAAGTGTTTTTTAAATAGAATTTTCATTTAGTCATTTTGGGGAATGTATATTTAGCTACACCCTTTTCCATCAAAACTAGAAACATTAATAATTTACCAAGTTTAAAATTATTATTTTTTTATTTCGAACCTTGAGAAATGTTTAGATCATTCTTAAATTAAAGTGAAATGTTTATTCTTAAATAGGGTGCAATAAGTGCACATGTTTAAAAATAAAAGTTTTAATGTTTAAAACTGAAAAAAAAGAACATTAGCTCTATGCATAGCTTTTACTCATAAGGATATGAGTATTGTTATTAAATATTAAAGATTTTGGACTTTAATGCATTATCAATACATATTAAGGTAAGTTATTTCCATATTTTAATTGTCAAAGACTTGAAATCTACCACCAAGATATATTTCTAGCAACTATATATATGAGCATCAAATAACAACACTAAATTCATTCATTCCTAATCTACATCTTCGTCTACATCTGGACTAATTTCATGAGTTCAATAGTTGAATTCTGGATTCATGCTTACTACATATCTATATGTGAGATTTATATTGTTTCCATTAATGAGGATACTTCCAGTCTAGACAACAATTGTGTCCAACCTCTCCACACAATAAATAAAGAATGCATGGGTGCTCGCACGAAGTTGGTTCCACTTTTTGGTGCCACTTAGGAAATCAGAAACGCACTTCCGAAGTGCAAATCAAGAACACATATGCGTTACTGATGGTACGTTCGGAATAACCCGAGCCCAAACACAAGGCTAAGGTTCGTGGAAATGTATATCGCACTTGCGATATACCGCATATGCATTTTGTAATGTTAAATATCGCATATGCGATATGTAACATTACAAAACGCATATGTGATATATCGCAAGTGCGATATGCAACATTTAGAAAACGCAAGTTGTTTTCTACAATGGGTGAAAGTTTCAAATCTAAAATCAATATTGGTGATGAAAAAACCTTTTAGGTTTCTGTAAAAGGAGCTATGGAACTCTATACTAAATAAGGTATGAAAAGTGTTAAATATGTTTATTACACTCCACAATTAAAGCATAATTTATTAAGTGTTGGGATACTATGTCAAAATAATTACAAGGTAGAGTTTGATGATAGATAATGAACAATTTATGATAATTGTCAAGGAAATACGGTGTTTATAGTTGTGCCTATGTCAAAGAAACGAATGTTCCCATTGAATTTTAGAGAAAATAGTATCAACCTTGCTAATATGGAATATAAAGACATAAGTTGGTTGTGGCATCTCAGGTATGGCCATTTGAATT